>JABFPB010000363.1:0-41708 GCA_022817645.1 Ceratoteleas bidentatus
TCCGGGCCGCGCGGCTGCGGGTCAACGGGGTGGCCCCCTCCCCCTGGCGAATTTTTTACCCCCCTCCCCCACCCACCCACCGCGGTGCCACAAAAAGGCCGGTCGCCGTCGATCAATCGGTAGTTGAGTTTGGGGCCGTTAGTGGGACCGGCGACGAGTTCGAGGGTACGAATGTGGGATTAGGTGGTCATTGCTGGGGGTCGGCTCGGGCTTAGTGAGGGAAAGTTGGTGGCAAGTTGGTGCAAAGTGGTTGCTGTGTTGAGCACGTGTGTCGGGAGGTTCGCGAGGATGCAGCGCGCCGCCACCGGTCCGGGGCCGCTGGCCCTACAGACCCCGCCGAGGTCACTGAAAATCTCGCCCGTCAAGATCGACGAGCCCGCTGATCCGATGTCACATAGTGAGTAGTCGAAGGGAAAAGGTTGGGGATTGGTTGTGGTTTGGGGTTTGAGGGGGATTGGGTTTTGGGATTTGGGTTGGAGGTTGAGGAGGATTGGAAAGGGTTGCTGATCCGATGTCAAGCCAAAGTTGCGATGAAAAGGTTTGGGATTGGGGTTTGGGATTTGGGTTGGAGGCTGAGGAGGATTAGAAAGGGTTGCTGACCCGATGTCAAGTCAAAGTTGCGATGACAAGAGTTGGGATTGGGTTTTGGGATTTGGGTTGGAGGGTGAGGAAGATTGGAAAGGGTTGCTGATCCGATGTCAAGTCAACGTTGCGATGAAAAGGTTCGGGATTGGGGTTTGGGATTTGGTTTAGAGGCTGAGGAGGATTGGAAAGGGTTGCTGATCTGATGTTAAGCCAAAGTTGCGATGAAAAGGTTTGGGATTGGGGTTTGGGTTGGAGGCTGAGGAGGATTAGAAAGGGTTGCTGACCCGATGTCAAGTCAAAGTTGCGATGAAAAGGTTTGGGACTGGGCTTTGGGATTTTGTTTGGAGGTTGAGGATGATTGGAAAGGGTTGCTGATCCGATATTAAGTCAAAGTTGCGATGACAAGGGTTGGAATCGGGGTTTGGGATTTGGGTTGGGGGCTGAGGAAGATTAGAAGGGTTGCTGATCCGATGTCAAGTCAAAATTGCGATGAAAAGGTTTGGGATTGGGTTTTCTGATCCGATGGCAAGTAGAAGTTGAGAGTAAAAGATTCAGTAATGGGCTCTGTTAGATTTGGTTAGAATTTTTAGAGAGATTAGGTTGATTGGTATTGATTTAAGACTATGGTTAGAAGTGGGAAAGGTCTGTAATGAGGTCCTTAAAAATATGTTTATTGTATTTTGAGCGTCTAAGAACCGGAATAGGTTGCGTTTTGAAATTGGGTTTTCAGTTGAGAGGAATCGGAAGGGGTTAGTGTTTTTGACTCTGATTTAATTGCGAATAACAAGGAATCGTAAAGGGTTTTTCACTTTGACTAATGTTAAATTGGGATGGGTGAATATCTGGAATCTCGGTTAGTAGCAAAGTTGCAAGACTTTGGATTAGGTTGACAATTAGATTTCAGGTTAAGGATGTTCTACACCTACTATACCGCTTAATTTTCAAAATGATGAGAATGTCACAGAACTTCGAAAATATATTTCTTATGTTATTGAAAGAACCTATGAATTATTTCAGAATTTTTCAGAGACTGCAGCCAAAGATAAATGAATTGTAAAGCACAATTTTGCCTATCCCAGTGCATTGGTTAGAATAGTGCCGCCATATTAAAACGGTGTAGCAAATAGAGTCTGTCCTCTATTACTCTAGCGGCTCGTCTCTAACCTAAGTATTCATATAGGAAAAAGTGTATCTTAAAATTGATCTATGCCTGAAACCAGGCTGTGAAAAAATCTGAAATAATTTGTGAGTTCTTGTACTGACCTGACGAACATATTTTCGCAGTTTTGCGACGGTGTCATTATTTTGAAATAGGGGTAGAACACCCTTAACTGAAGTTGAATTAAGTAACGAGAAATGGGAAAGAGTTGCCTTCGCGAATAATTATATGAAGTGAACTTTCGGAAAAAGAAATGAGAATACGAATACCGACGAAATGGTTCGGGACAAAGGAATCAATTAAAAAACATGTGTATGCATCTTATCAAAAGAAGATCATTCAAATGATAGCAAACTGCCTTACAGAATTGGCATGAATTCGCATTTCCATGTTCAGTTGAAGTATATGATTGGTGATTTCGAAAAGAGTATCGAATTTTGGACTGCAATAAGTGGTCTTTGATTGTATTAAGAAGATTGAGGTTGCGAGAGTATGTTCGGCTCCGGGAAATGGGTTCGCAGTTAAAACTAAAATATAAATAATTAAACGACATAACTAACACGATTACTGTTCTTATTTTTGAATGTTTTAATATATTCTATAGTTATTTATACTTCACTTTAACAGGTACGGAGGAAGATAGACATTTGTTGTCAATGATGATCAGCTTGATGAGTACGATATTTTAATTTTTAAGCATGATATAAGACAGGGGATTTTGAGGCTCAAGATTCAATAAACATACAAAAAGAGCATGTCGTAAATCTATGCCGCCATGTTAATCACGCGACCAATTATATACCCAAAGTTGGTGCAGTTTTTCTTTGTTTCAATCGAATTCTTACAATTGCGGAGATACGTTTTCGTACGGGTTTTGTATTTTATCAACTAACTTAGGAAAGTTTTTTTTATGAATAATTATAATTACTCTCATCAGGGGAACATTTTTACAGTCAGTTACCGATAGAAAAGACGCCTAATTTTCTCGACTATTTGTCACTTTCAGTCACTAACATTTCACAACACTGCGTTCCAAGGATACATTAAAAACGATAAATTGTACTGCGTTTTTATCTACAAACTTGATAAACCCTCAGTGAAATAGTCACGACTTGCCCTTTCTCGCAATTTGAGTCCCTTAATCCAAAAAATTCAAATAACACGACGTACTCGTCTTTCACTTTTACTTTCCTTCAAAAACGTTCTCATTTACCTGAACAAACGTTCTTAATCTCACCCATTTTCATAACGTTCTCACTTCTCGCAATCTCGGAAAAACCTTCTAAAACCCGAATAACCTTAAATTGTGAATATCTCTTAACATTCCCCACATAACTTTTTCCATAATATAATATCTCAATAGCTCCAAGTTACAGCTAATAACATGTATCTCAAACCACATACCTTATCAAACATTTTTGTCATTACTTTAATACAGCACAATTTAATGTAACAAATTACTATGGTTTTGAAATATTTCAGCAAATTTGTACATATCCTTATTTATTTATTTCATTAATCTCCTATTGGAAATATCCTTAATGTTTTACATACAATTTTACCGTTTTATACTTTTAAGTTTTTCTACACTTTTATACATTCCACTTCTAGTTCTAGATTCTTTTTTTTAATTTCTGGGAAATTAAAGTTAGGTTTGGGAAAATGCCCAAATGAGTCATACAAAAAACCCGAACGAAGACAATTTGTCGGTAACCTCTCCCCCGAGCCGAAAGCGTCGAAATCGCGGCGTCGAACGAAAAATGTCGGGCCGCCGGTCGGCGCGGTCCATCGCCCAAAAAGGAGCCAACCTGATACAATACGCGCTCATAAAATGATATTCGTCTTTAGCGTAGATAGGACGCATAAATTATCCGCGTCGCCACGGCCGTATCTACCTCGGGCCAATCAAACATCTCATTTACAATTTCAAACGAGTCCCGTCTCGGACCCGGGATACTGTTACGCCAAGGTGCGACCGCGTATGCATATTTATATAACAACCGGGCGGATAAAGACCGTCCTTTGTATCGGCGACAAATCGTTACTTTGTCGTCGCGCGTTCAAAAGTCGCGCAAAAATGTTTGCCCCCTCCTCCCACCGTCATTTCTGTTTCTTTTTTTGTTATGTTAGCCCCCATTCTGTTGATTAATTTGGATTTTTGTCTCTTTTCCAACGATTTTTTAATATATTCATTTTTCTTTCTTCTCTTTGTTTTGCGATTTTTGCTCCCTTTCGACCGATTTTTTTCTTGTCTGTTTGTTTCTTATCCATTTGTTATTTTTTAATATTAATATTTTGTTCATTGTTTTCATTTCTCGATGATTTTCGAATATTTTTTCATTTCCTTGCCCCCTTTCCGTCGAGCCGAGATTTATTTTTGTCTACTTCTGCTCCTTCCCGGTCTATCGGTCGATAATGTTGTTCTTTTTTGTTTGTTACTTTTGTTAGTTTTTCGGTTGTTTTTTCGTTCGTTCGGTGTCGATGTCGCAGTTGCAACCTTTGACGACGAAGGCTGCGAATTCTCGGTCCTCGGGCGCCGCTGGTTCTCTACTTTTTGCGACGATCATCACTCTCCTGCGAAGCGACCGAAACCAGGCGTGTAATATTTTAATGGACCTCTCGGCGCACCTTCATTAGACGCCCGCGACAACCCGAATCACGATCGCAACCAAGTTTCGGCGCAAAACGCTCATTTTTCATGGGCCCGGCTTACCCGATAACGCCGGCGATTTGTCAGGCGTCGCCTGAGCGGTCCGAGACGCCATCTACCGGGTGTTTCGATTGACGGAACCCAGCTAGAGTTCACGGTCAAATTTTCAAGGGAACCACTGATTCGATGAAAAAAAAGTTGGATGTACATTTTTAGTTTTAAAAATTAATGTAGATGGTTCATATATGTTGATATTTGTCTGCCATATATTTGGACTTGAAATAAGATTGGACATGAAAAAACATCGCGTTGTTTTTAATATCGTAAGACGTGATAATGGGCGGCGCATCAATATTTGATGCCGCGTTTCTCGCAAAACAGACGGAACCGCGACTCGACGATGCATTTATGGTATTAATGAGCTCGTCGCCAGACGCCGCCGCATTTAGACAAATTGTCAAAAGCGTGGCGAAAAAAGGCGCATCCATTATTCGGAACCGCGACGTCGAACGTTTATCGCACGATCGATGCTTCATATATAAAGCGCGGGCGTTATTTCAAGACGAACAATTGCGGCGCGCGCGGTATTTTCGGGCCACTTGTCGCGCGACATTCACGGTCTCGTCTTCATTAATCGACACGTTTCACTCGATTTGTACGACTAGCCGAAATAAAAAAAAGGTAAAAAACTGTAAAAAAAACGGAAAAAATTGATTAATGGAAAATGAAACATTTTTCCACCTCATTTGCTTTATTTTTCGGTGTAAATTGATGGTGATTACTGCACATAATTAAAATCCGATTTGCTGGAATTTAATCAAAGACCAGTTTTTGCGATAATTTGTTTACGAATGATTGAAGTATAAATTGATCGAAAAAGGTGTCATTCTCAGGTAGACGTGACAAAATTATTTAAATTTTTTATCGGCTGACTTTATGAGAGTGTAAACTGTAATTCGAATTAAACTTCAATTTTATAATTGACGGGTGGTTTTGGTTTCAAAATATGTGAACATTTTAACCCTTCTTACAGATTACCCTCAAAATTTAACAACTCGGATTTCGAGTTACAAACATTTGAACCGAAAATTTCGTCGTAGTACTTAACCTTTAATTTCATTTTTCACGAAATCTGACTCCGCATACTCTGTTTTCGGTTTTACAAAGTGTTGTTATTTAATATTTTGGCGGAAAATTTTGTATTTGTAATAAAATTGTAATTTCCCCATCACATATACTATGCTTTATTGTAAAATGTATACAATAAACTGTATGTCTAAAAGAATATTTTTGAGGAACTTTTATATTTCCTATACATTTAGCAATATATTTTTGCATGCGCGATCCGAAAGAAGCGGCAGCGCTTCACGCAGCGACGGACCGCGAGAGGTCGCGCGTATCTGGGCACACTAAATTTAGGATGTATGCTTAAATGAACGAAAGGCCGTCCTTAGATATCCTTCTGAAATTTATGTAGGTGTTGGCCGTGGCTTTATCAACGTGGCATTCCTGCGCGTCTTCCCGGGCGCCCCGGCGTCGCCAAAGAGCAGGTTCTAATTCGTGTGTGATTCTCTCTCTGAGTCACACTGCACCGCTCCTCTCGCCCGCCGCTCTTATCAACTCGTCGCGCATTCGTTTCTTGCGTGATGACAAACTTGCGTCTCGTCAATTCGATAATTGCCTGCTTTCCATTCGGACCCAAAAACCGACTCCCGTTTTTAATATTATCAGCGCCGAGGAGCGCAAAACGATCAATTTTTAATGGCTTCTGCGGGAAGAAAGCCAGGGGTTCGAGAAGCAACATGTAAATGATTGATTTAGATCGGTCGGGAGCAAACGGTCGTATTTTAGGTTCGAGTTTTTTAGGTGTTCACATTTTTTTATGCGAGTTGAGTTTGAGGTCTCATCAAAAGCAATTTAAATTTGGAGGAATGGAGTAATATATTATTAACCAAAATTAAGAAGACACAATTTTGGATTTCTTAATTTTGAAAAATTACCAATCTCCAAAAATTATGCCTTCTTTCTCAAACTTCTGATGCATTTAATACCTCAATTTAAAGTGGAATTTGCTGATAAGAAAATGGTTTCTGAAGTGATCCAGAAATAAAAATATTTTTCCTGGTGTAACATTCACTAAACATTTCCCGATCCTTAAAAACTACTCCTTCCTCCTCAATAACACCCCAAACTTATCGTCCAAACTACATTGTGGGTTGGAAATGAGTTCAGACTCTCAGTCGGAGATTGAGGAAGCAGGAGTGGTTTCTTAGGATGGGGCATTTAGATAGCTGTTGCCCCAGGAACAACTTTACTTTGACTAAATTTTGACTGAACCATTAATCTCATATTTAACCAAATTTGGATTGGTTCAAAGTTGAAAAAGGACTACTTTTTGAAGATCAGTGACTCTCAGACTACTGAAGGACAGCCTTCAATTGGCGAATTCCCATGGCAGCCTAGCGTTGACGATTCCCATGCAAATGTCAACTGGGTGGCAGTACAGGAAAAGCCAGGCGATCCGGCGTGGATATCGGAAAACAATAACTAATTGGTCGTCCTGGCCGTATCTGGTGTCTGGCGCGTAACAGGAAGCAGATCCTAATCTCGGTTGTAAAGAGGGTAGCGGATATTCCCGGTGGTTTATAGCTTGCGACGGGCCATTTGGTCACTCGACGACGGCCTGAAAAGAGACGAAAAATAAAAAAAGAGTCCGGAGGCGCCCGGCCGGCTGTTGCCTGGCGCTCCCGGGCCAGGACCCCCGTCCTGGCGCCGGCATTGTTTATGGCTCAGATCGATATCCGCTCATAATCATTAGCAAAGATCCGTGCGGATAAACGCTTAATCTCGATACGCCCGGGTCGCCGCATATTTCGTCGCCGAAACGTCTTAATATCGGCGCCGAGGAAATTTCGGAAAAAGTGAAAACGAGTGAGTCAGGCGCCAGATATGCCGGGGAGAAAGGTCTGGCTCGGGTGGTCCGTTCTGGCCTGATATCTTGATATTTAAATTGGAATAATAAGTTAATTGGGAACGCCCGGGGGACACTTCGTGTCGTCGTATTTCACCGGCGACCCGTTTTTCGGGTTAGAAACGGACCGAGGTTTTGGCGCATCCGAGGTTTTCGGATGAACGGTTTTAGAAATGAGAAAACGGAAATGAGAGACACTGCGGAAACGGTGGCGTTAAGGCTACGATATTTATCGTCATTTCTGCGATGAATGTCGCAAAATGTAGAAAGTTCTTGTACAATTGGTTGAAGATAGAAGAGATGATAAGAGATGATAATTCCAAAGATTCTAAGGATTGATATGATAACTTACAGTATCACGTTCCGAGACTGGAGTTAAGATGTATAACATGAATAATGTTTTTGAATTTTAAAAATCTTCTGGTTTGAGTACCCACAAAAGTATATTCCGAAATTTTCGAAAACGCCCATATATTGTGTTTTTTGAAATTTGAAAAATTGCAATTTTTTTGGTTTACGCCCTTCTATTTTCGATAAGATAATATTATCATATTTATATTCATATTAAATGATTTTGTATCAAGCATTTTAAAAATGTTGTAAGTGTTGATATTTACAATGTGTATCGTACTCCTTACGACAGTTTTTGAACTGAATTCGTTTGCATTCACTGCAAACGTTGACCCTCATATTGCTCGCATTCTATTTCTATTCCGCCAACTGAAAATCTGTGAATCGCGCGCAAATTCGCCATTTTTCAACGACTTAATTCCAGCCAGTCGTCCCAACTTTGGCTTGATACCCGCGCGCAGCACCCCATAATTCTTTTCCTTAATACGTCCGATTCGCCGTTATCGTCCTCGCGGCTATCGTGCCGTAAAATATAATAAAAACGGTTATCTCGTCGGCTAAGTGCGGCTATTTATAATTATTTTCGTTGCGCGGACACGTGTACGCGCGAGTTATTATGATGCGCGGCTTAAATATGTAAACGGCCCGATAGCCCTCGCGACAATAAATTGGACTGTTTAACAATGCAACGCGAACGTGTCGGCGCTAATAATTGCGGCTTATCAGGCGCTCGTTATACCGTCGATAAGTCGAGTTTCGTTGCGTGAGATAATGCTCGGCTCGTGCTGTTGGCAAAACGAACATTTGTCGACAAATTATTCGCCTCGCCGTTCCGTCGAAACCCGCCATTTTTCCCGCGATCACGAGACCGCAAACTTTTTATATGGGGTAAAATACTTTTTTTCATTTTACTTATCACTGAGTAATTAGAAAGGTACAATCTAGGAGAAACAAATATCAAAACAGTAATCGTATCGTACCCCATTTTTCCTACGTGGTGTGGTAAATTTTCATGGATATCAATATTTACTACTTCACTCAGTAAAAATCTTCAAAGATGCTTCGAATTATAAAATACACACATTTCCCACGAAACAGTCTCGTTTCTAGGTTGATGAACCGGTAATCAGTATAATTTTTTTTTCGTGCCAGTTTTTTTCTGATAAATTGATTTTACTGCCAAGTTTGTGTATCTCGGAAACCGAGACACATTTAATTGGGCTAAGTGACCGAGTGCGTTTATGTACATTATGGTGCCCCATGTTGGCGGGGCCGATCGGGTGATTTACTCGGGTGGCGAATGCGCCGAGACGCGGGGGGTCCCGCGGATGAAAATAATCAGTCGATTAGAGTGCAGATGTTCTCATCTGAGGATTATGAGCGGCTCCCCAGACTCGGCCGTGCGTGGACGCCGCTCGCTCGCTTACGTCGAGGGAATTCGACAACCAAGGGGTGCGCTTGATTGAATTATCATGAGTGTTTGCGGAGTGGCAGTCTGCAATTGAATTAGGTCTCCCGCTTTCTTCCGTCCTTGAGAAGAAAAAAAAGGACATTTATCAGCGGTCACAGGAGGCGAACGTAAATTCTGGAGGGCGGTTGATAGTCAAGAAGCAGGATGGAAAAGGGGAACCACTTAGAGATTTAAATTTGGAAATGTTTTTAAGAATAGAGACTTCAAGTTATTTTGAGTATTCAACTGGTCGATGGTTCAATACTTAAATAATATTAAGATTTCGAGAACTCGAAAAAAGTGGATTCAGATTTTAAATTCTCAATTACTTACTGGAACTTGCAATGGTCAAAACTGGATTAAGGAAATTTAAACAAATAAGTTTCAACGGTATAGGCATAATTCAAAATCTCGAATCCCGATTTGAATTTCCATAACAATCGAACCTTCGAAAGACCTGAATTCTGGTTTGAAAAATGCTCTGAACCCAAAATCGACTGACTCCGAGTCGAAAATGTTTTGCCGAAATAAATGCGCACGAAACCTCGAATCTCGGCGTGACGTGGGAGTGTGTGTCGGTCGAATGCAAATGCGTCGAAAAGCGTGGTTTCCTTTCGGAAACGGCGGAATTTGCGGCCGAGCGGCGGCAAATAAACGAGAACGCTGGGCCAGGGAAAAAAAGAAATAATTAGCCGAGGTGTTAATGAAATACCAAATGAACGCGCGGGACAGCGCTTCGGCGCCTGTGAACCGCCGGCAGACATCTACGACACGCGGTCCGGCGCCGCTTACTATTCCCGTTTTTATAGCCGCACGCTAGCTACTCTCTTCTCAAATTCTCAATATCCTTCCTTCCTCGGGACGAGGCTGCATTTTTTTACAAACCTCGTCGCGTTCCTTTTACGCCCTCTCCTTTCCACGTCTCTGCCCTCTCCGTCTAAGAGTGTCTCTCTTTTTTTCTCTCTCTCGCTCTTTCTCTCTCCGTCCGGTTAGCCAGCGCGTGCGCTCTCCCTCTCACACTCGTCCTCCTCGAAAGTTCATTCGCTACGCGCGATTCGATTTCGTTCGGACGTGTTTATGCATTTCATTAATTAATTTCGGGGGACCGGCCGTTTGATCGGCCGAAAAGCCTTTTGATATTCGGACGTCCGCAACCGCGAACTGATCGATCTCGCAGCCGCTTCGGCCCAGATATTCCACGCGGGAATTAAATCCCGCTTAATGACGGCGAATGGGTTTTACAAATTTGCGGATATATTTTTATGGCCCGATCGTATCGGTAGGATGTTTCAGGTGCGGGGGCATTTCTGGGAGACATTTAGTGGGGATTAACATTGTTAAGTGCAATTAGAGAGTGGGGGGCAGTTTATGGTTTATGGTTACGATTTGGAGGAAGAAAGAACCGATGTTTCAGTGGTACCAACTATTGGACAAGGAGTGCATTTTATGGTACCATTTCATTGCATGTGCCATTTCATATCCATACCATTCGTTTTGTTGGCTTCAATCGTATTTTGCATTTACTTTACAGTCTGCATTTCCTTCCATAAAATCAGATTTTGTGCCATCTCCAGCCAAGTCAGTTGCTTAATCCATATTTAATTTCCGGAGCACTATCAGAAAAACTTTCCCTTTATAAATGTTTAAAAAGTCGGAAATTTTCGGAAATTTCGTTGAAAATCGTCGGGATTTACCAGTCTCCAAAATTTCAGACTCCAGTGCTAACTTCCGGAACTCTCCCAAAATGTCTCACCACTTCTACCAACCCATAAATCCCAACTCAGCATGCAAAACACCGTTCCGCAAGTCTTTTCGAATCGAATTCGAACTTAATAATCAATTGCCAACCTCGAAAAGCGCTTAACCCGCAAACGCCATAATTCTCCGCGCTCTAACTCTGGCGCTACAAAAATTGCTCGGTATCCGAAATGCATATCTGCCGCGCAGAAAATGTCTCGCGATTTTTGCGCGGCCGAACGTACAATCCGGCCGCGCTCGTGTACCGGCACAAAAGGCGCTTTTCCGCGCGACGTACAGGCTCGGTGTCGCCGAGCCGTGTGTCTTTCGGTGCCGCGGCGAGAACAAGCCGACGGACCAGACGCGGCGCGAAACAGGGAACACCGCGCGAGTGTGTGTAAGTGTGCGTCAGCGCACGCAAGCGCGAGCATTTCGCGGCGAACGGGAATCGCTTCGGTGCGAATCCGATTTGGCGACTGGAATGTCGGGAAGAGGGATTTGGAAGTAGGAAAGGGAACTTGGAAAGAATTGAACTAATATGACTGGAGGAATTTTGTTGGATTAACCATGTCAATTCCTGGGAGTCCAATTCAGTTCCAAATAGACTTCTCTCAATGAGACCCTAAAATTATCAGTTGTCCAATGTAATAAAAAAAGTATATCAAGCTTCGGAAATCAGCTTCAATCCAGATTTTATTCAGAAAGGGTTGGATTGGTTCTTAGTTGTGGTTAAAAAATCTTTGGTTGATGTTTGACCAAATCCAGTTCCTATCCAATAGTAGTTTGGAAAAAGGGTCTACAAACTAGATTCTTTCCAGACTAATTTTACAGCACATGTTCAAAGAAAGATGTCTTATCGCCTCATTTTCTGATTCTAACATTGTCTGTTTCGATCGCCATGTGCTCTAAATCAAATCTTACCTATCCTCATAGTGTTTGGAAACCAGCTTCAAACTCCATCCAAACATTCCCATATTCAGAATAGTTTGGAATGAATCCAAGAAGCCTCGTGTCAATCCGACCAGTTTAGCAACAGTCTGAAAACAGTCCAGATCTTATCTGGACAGTTGTCACACAATTAAAAAACTTGTTCTTATCGCCTTACTGTCTTTCCCAAAACTTGATCTTTCCAATCAATATCTCCATCTTCAGACTTCAATCAATCCATAAACCAGACTTTTTACTAATTCTCCACCTTAACCAAAAGTAAAACATTACTATCACCTGATTCTCCAACCCAAAAACTGCCTCTCCGGTTGTTCGAAACTGCCTCAACTCAGATTTAGATAGACCAAAGGAGACCTTTATCCATTTGCAAGTTCCGCCGATCACTCGGCGCGCACTTTTTGTCCGCGTCTCTCGGCTCACGCGGCGACTCGGTGATAACGTGAGTCGGCTCGCGGATGGGAGGTTGTCGCAGGGAGCTAATGGGAGGCCGCCTCTCTTTGATGTTAACCGACCTTGCCCTCGGCCCGACTCCCGTGCTTGTAACGTGGGACGAGCGAGAGCCCATTTTCTTAACTCGGTGGTCGATCGACCACCGGCACTTTTCGGGCCCCGTTATCCCCGTAACGCGGCTATTTTGATGCGCCGGATTAGCCGTTTCGATGACGCTTAAGATACCGCGTCACTCTCGCAACCTCGACGCCCGGTAATTAAACCGCCGGTGCACGGTCCGGGGATTAAATTTGCGGGAGTGTACTGGCAAAAAGTCACGAGAGGTTTGGAGAGTTGAGGTGGATGCCTGATGTCATCTGAGGACAAAAACATTCTGGTTTTATAGTCTGGTCCCGAATTTTACACTTTGCTTTTCAAGTGTTCTACGTGGAAGAACATTTGTAGAAGGGTGAAGTTTTTATGGCGGGAGGGTGAAAATGAAGTTGTAGATTTCAAATGGGGATTGGAGAACATTGGGAAAGAGTTTCTTGAAAAAGATTATGGATATAGAGATGATAATGATTTTTGAATTTGAATAATTAACATTGGTATTATGTGATAATATTACAGTTAGTTATATTGTTAGGAAGAAATGGTGTTAAGAAAATATTGCAGCAATGTATGAAGAATTCAACTGCGAGAATAGCAACGAGACTTGGTTTCCAATCGAAATGTTGTTTGCGATGCGCCCAACTCGGTTTAAACAGAGCCGGGAGAAAAACGAGAGAAACGATAACTCTTCTGTCAAGCGACAAGAGCCGGTTGATTAATAATGCAATTTCACGAGAAGCGCATTAAATATTAACGAATGTTTGTCAGTGGATTTAATCAAATTTTATTGTTGTTCTGGGTAATTGAATTACGAGGGATAATTGTGTTACATTGTCTCGAAGTGTAATCAATTGTGCGAAATTGAATAAGTGGAATCAACTTCTTCTAGACAAAAATTATAATCATCTTCAATTCGTGATTATAATTATTATAATTTTCTAAACTATTTTACCAACCCAATCTACTTGGGAAGTCTCAAATTTGGTCTTACACAGATAGGAAAATGTTGTAATATTTGCAGCATTTTATCGCAATTTTATTTTACTGCACCCATTGACTGCATCCAATTTGATCTCTTCACACTGAAATTCCTATTTAGTTTCAATTAATGTTTTAAACCCAATCTAAAAAGTATAACACCGATTTACCACCTTTTAATCTAATAGGAACTAAAGAGAACCAAATTAGACAATTAAAAGTTACCTCTCAGAACTACGCAATTAAACTTTTCAAACCACAGCATCCCCAACTAATTGTATCAGTCTTTAAATTACGCTGTGGACTAAATTTCATCCTACAAACCAACCCATTGTCCAGAAAAGAAAATCCGCAATCGCAAATAATGATCTAATCGAAAAACTGGAAGCCGCCTTAAAGCCTCCAAATAGTGTCAAAGACCTTGACTCGTTATCTTGGCGCGTGTTTATACAACTTTAATCCATTTTCCCTTCCGCTTTAATATCGACCGGGCGATCTTTGGGCGAGAAACTTGAACTTCCGAGCGGGTTGGGCGCCTCATGGAAGCTGACTCGCGGCTGTTTCGCGGGACTCCCTACTGCGCCGGCGCGCGCGCATTCGAAGGGGGCGCTGCGCGCGCGGAACCGGGGGGCGGCGCCACCGGCGCGCGGCTCCACCCACGCGAACCTCCGCCGCCTCCGACTCGCGGACAAAGACGCCCGACTTTGTCCGCGGCGAATAAAGGATCGTTTAACGTCGCGCTTGACTTATTACCGTTCGACAACCGAGACTTTGCGATCGAATATTCGAACGTGGAATTGCCACCGTCGTCGGTTTGCGCGGCCGATTTTTTTGTAACATTCGTTTTTCTGGGGATTGGTAGGTCTTAAGGTCGTTCCCGGATGAAGGGCCGTAAATTTAGGGCGCCGAGTTGTAATTTGCTTATTTCTTATTTAGCGATATCGAATGGTTTTTTTATCTAGAATATGGAAAATTTCTTATCGAAGTAAAAAAGACATTTTTAGTTTGTTATGTATTTCTAATTTATTCGTCTGCGCAGGAGCTGACTGTAAAGTTTGATTAAAAAGCTTTTGTGCAGTTTTATCATTAAAAATTCCGGCTTCTACATGGACGAATTGCTTGAAAATTTGTAGATGAAATAACAGGATCGTGGGAATGCAAATCAAAAGTTTCAGAGAATTATCAAAATTGCTACTTCATAACGGCGGTCAAACTGGTCATATTTTGGGGAACTTATATTTGATAGAAGAAAGAAACGATATCAACAAGATGTATAGACATTAAAAAATCTGTTTGAAAATTGTTATAAATAGTCTGGAAACAATTTCACTCGCATTGCAAGACGTTTTTTAAAAACTTAAACAATTTTTATCACATAATTTTTATGATTTTGACAAATTATATTATTATTAAGAAAATCGCATAAATTCCAAAGAAAACACCACAATATTATAGAAACAGCATACATTCCTATCTGTTAATCAATATGAGCAAAATCCCACAATCTATATTATACAACATGGTTTTCTTAGCATACAGGTTACGTCACATGATAAAGTAAAATCGACACCTCGAATTCAAACTACTCCTCAAACTACATGACAGGTGCATAGGATCTGACCTGATTTCGAAATATTTTATTCCGCAAATCATATCCAATAATATAATTCCGAAAACGTCATCTACATTCAGAAAAATCTGTAATACTGCAATAAGCACTCCGGAGTAGAAAACTATTTAAATCGGACCATATTCGATCAAATTTTAATCGTTTTTCGTTCGAATCCTTTTACGAACGTTACAATTTTCCATCTGCATATTGTGTTTATAAGAATAAACACTATCCAAACAGGATAATTTATAACAGAACCCCATCGGAAATGTTCTCATTTTTATCTCGCATTTTTATGTTCTATAAACTGACAGTAAATGCTACATAAATTAACAGAAATGTTCCATAAGCTAACAATAAATGTCCCATAAATTAACCTAAATGTTCCATAAATTAACATAAATACTCCCGAAAATAACATAAATTTTCCACGTCAAATTAACAGTCATCCATCGTGAAATTACAGCATTGTCTTTCCAGTGAATTTCACTCTAATTTTTCGCTCGATTAACAACGGTAAAGCAAACTTGGCAGCATTTCCCACCGGATGGGTAACTGCGATAAACCGGACCACCTGTAACCCAAAATCGCAATCGGCCCTGAAAATTCGGGCAGCATTGTTAACTTTGTTCGCCGCAATCGGAGACGCAGGTTGACGCGGCGGCGCCTTTGACTCGCGATAAACTATCTGATTTACGCAAACGTATCGTCCCGAGCCGATATCTGCCGATAGCTGACCTTTCGGCGTAGGATTTAGCTTGCGCGGCAAACACTCGGATTGATAAACAGCTCGGGACTGTCGGGCCGTCTTATTACTCTTGGATCCGAAGTTGGAAAAGGGACGACGGAAAAAAGAATCACAGTCGCCGGAGAAAGAGTGTCGTTCGGCCGATTGAGCCGTCAGAATTGCTGGTGGTAATTAGGCTTGGAATGTCTTTGGCTTTCACCGTAAAAAGTTGCGGAACTGCGCGCATTAAAGTGCGCAGGAAACGTCGATACCTTTTTGTACACAAGTGAAGAAAAATGTACAGAACCATTTTTCGTCACTTTTGGAACACTTCTAGTGTTCTAAAAACCTAAATGTACAGTGTTCTAAGGTCTGAAATTGACTCACTTAAAGTGTCCTGACACTGCCACAGCATTTTTTCAGTTTAAGAAGTGGAGATTTTTATTTTCAGAAATATTATTTAGAGAAGTATTATTTTTTTGAGTTATTTTGAATTATTATTATTTAGAGTATTATTTTCAAAATCCTTATTTCGGCAATTATCCTAAGAAATGTCTGAGGATATCTGAAATTCTTTTGAAGAATTCCAGTTTTCTGAGAGGGGTGGTCTGAGTTTACTGAACTGGGGATAGTTTAGGTGAAATATCTAGCTGTTTCTTTTGGAATTATAGGAAGCGTTTGTTTTTTGTTGCAGAGAATATGAGCCATTTGTGCTTCGGCTGCGGAGGAATAATCCACGACCGTTGGATACTGCGAGTCGAGCCGGATTTCGAGTGGCACGCCGCTTGCCTCAAGTGTGCAGAGTGTCAGCAGTTCCTGGACGAAAGTAGCAGGTGCTTCGTTCGCGACGACAAGATCTATTGCAAGCGCGACTATGATAGGTGAGTTAAACTTACAACAACTTCTCTTCTTAAACTCTAATACATTTATAACATAATATTTGTTAATTTTACAATTACAGTATTTTACAATTACAGAGGCACAACTCATTACAACTGAGTTGTTTCGAACAAAAAACATTAATTTAAGAAAAATGATTTGTTTCCATATTTTATTTATACCACGTTTCCTTTCAGGTTGTTTGGAACGAAGTGCGAAAAGTGCAGCTTGTCGTTCAACAAGAACGATTTCTACATGCGCGCGCGGAACAAGATCTACCACATCGAGTGCTTCCGGTGCTCGGCGTGCACGCGTCAATTGCGCCCCGGAGACGAGTTCGCGATGCGCCACGACGGGCTATTCTGCAAGCACGACCACGAGGTGCTCGAGGGCGAGAAGATGTGCTCAGGAAGCGCTGTTCTCCCCGGAAACGAAAATAACAATAATGCGAACCTGACCAACAACAATCACCACCTACACCCGAACGACGCCTCGTTGTCAGGTGAGAAAGCGCACCGACAGAAAACTTGCACTTTTACTTTGAGTGTGTTTATGCTTCGTTGTACTCGATATACAACGATATATTTGGTGGATTTCGGTACATTTTGAAAATAAAATATCGAAATCCACCAAAATGTATCGAAATATATCGAAATGAGTTACTGTATGTTTAAATATATCGGATATATCTCACTGTAAATGTATGTCGCTTTTTATTTTTAAGTATTTTTAAGTATTTTATGAGATTTTATAATGTTTAGTATTAAAATGTATTGAATTCAAAATGAATAAAAATATATCGATATACATCGATTATATCGAAGTATATCAATAATCACTAGCGGATATTAATATATATACACATCGAAATGTACCACAAAGTATATTGAAAGATCGATATATTTTTAATATATAGAAGAATCCAATGTATCGAAATTAATGAGTATCAGTACCAGTTCAACTTTTTCCGAGCGAGAGCAACAGAGAGCGTCGCAAACATGCTAATCCGCTCGTAAAGCGGCGCGCGAAACGCCCTAATGAATCGCGTCGCGCGCCACGGTAGTTGTCGCCTCGGTGCGACATTCGACACCTCGGCGACGCTAATTGCGCCGGCACGACGACTACCGTGCGCCGACGCGCAGGAAAAGACAAATTGCGGGCAATGGACATTAAAGACTTTCGGTTTTATGGGCACATTTTATGAGAATCTCGGATCAAAAGTCAGCTCTTGATCCTTCTTTTCAGTCCGTTCGTTAAAATGTGTCGATTTCCGATCATTTTTATAAATTTCATTTGGAATTTATGATATAGTCCACTAACTTTGTCACCATTTCAGTATTTCCTAGTGTAATACGTTAATAATTTCTTAATATGATAATTTCATAATTAAAAAAAATTCATAATTTAATAATGTCCTCCCAAAACCTGTCTAGAGTCAAAGAAAATTTACCGATCTCGGACCCCCCGAAATCCCGACAAATCCCGAAAACATCTCGTCAACGCTCATGTCCTCCAAAGCTCCAATTACTCCTGAATTATGAACTTTGACTCGGTCTCCCGGCAATTTGCACACCAGTTTCCAGAGATTAGGCCCGGCCTAATCCCGGCTGAATCCGGCGCTTAAAAGAAGCCGAAACACACGGAATCCGACGGCCCGAAATAATTTCAATTATCAACACCTAAGCATACCGGCCGGGCATCGGCGACAGATTAACTCGCCGCGTGTTGAGCCGCGCGACCCTCGCGAAATTGGCCGGACAACGAGAGACACGCTCGTAATCCCGGGCGTAACGCCGCCTAAATGCGTTTATTATCGGCACATCAAGCCGGATTATCGCGGCGACGGTCGCCCGGCTCTCGGGGGCCGCGTTTTGAACCGGCCGCTGTTTGGTTAGGACCGTTCAAATATATTTTGGATTTCATTTGCTTTATCTTGGACAAACAGCCGCGTCGCCCGAAAACACTCGTGCGCGGTGTACCTGCTAATTCGAATTCGGAATAAATTACCGGTTCGTCAGGGCAACCGAAAAAAGCGTCCGAGGACAAAATTG
The DNA here is from genome assembly GCA_022817645.1 of Ceratoteleas bidentatus. Taxonomy (NCBI): domain Eukaryota; kingdom Metazoa; phylum Arthropoda; class Insecta; order Hymenoptera; family Scelionidae; genus Ceratoteleas; species Ceratoteleas bidentatus. Next base: position 18,639 of record JABFPB010000363.1, read on the forward strand.
TTTTAATTTATTCGTTTGAACGGGGCGGAAGGAATTGTTTGACGAAATATGAGCATTTGTCGATTCCGATGGACAACTGCGGGGAAGAGAGTTCTTTGTCAATTGAAGTCCATTGACATTGGACGCGATTTTGTTTGATTTTCCATTCTATATGATTTTTTTAAATAAAAGAATCAGAAATTTGAAAAGAGATTGCAGTTTTACATAGTCTATTGGGTTTTCCATCGAATTTTAATTCGAATGTTTTAATTGAATTCATTTATTAGAATGTTTCGACTTAATTTTTTGTAATATGTTTAATTTCAAAACTTTAAACATGTTTTCAAACCTTGCTCAAGGTTTCTTCTTGCAAATTGCATTATTTTTATTCAAATGATACGTGCAATCAAACAACATGTCTAATCATCGACTGTTCTTATTTGTTTTCAGATTCTGGATCGGAAAGTGGTTCGCATAAGGCAGTAGGCGGCGCCCGTGGTTCCGCCGCCAAAGGCGGCGGTGGCTCAGATGGCAAGCCCACTCGTGTCAGAACAGTTCTTAACGAAAAGCAGCTCCAAACGCTGCGCAACTGCTACGCGGCCAACCCCCGACCGGATGCCCTCATGAAGGAGCAATTGGTCGAGATGACCGGTCTGTCGCCCCGCGTCATCCGAGTCTGGTTCCAGAACAAACGGTGCAAGGACAAAAAGAAGACTATCGCGCTTAAGCAGCAGCAGCTTCAACAGGAAAAGGTAATAACGAATTTGCCAAGTGTTGATTTTTCTTTTTGAGTTCATCTTGATCGTAATAGAGCAGTTTTTCAGTCCATCGATCGGTGTGCTTTTGAGTTGAAACTTCGCGGAACAGATTGATGGTTTTTTTGGCTTTGTGTGCTGCTCGTGTAGAATTTGAGGTTTTCATGGATGTTGCCTGATCCTTCTTCCGACGTAGATTATCCTTCCACATTTTCCAATTCTTTTCTTTTCTTTTTTTCTAACTTGAAGGCTGAAATTTGTTTTCAAAAAAGTATCATTCAACTTAGTTATATCTGATCATAGTTTTATCCTCCCGAAGTAAGACCCAAAGTTTACTCAACCCTGGAGCCAATTGGTGCAAACTCTTTTTTCTTTTTTGTTTCAATCCATTTGTTGACCCACTTGTTTACCCATAAGAGGATCCAAAACTGCATTCCCGCATGATACATGTCGTGATTAGTTGTTGTGAATTTTTTCCCGGAATGTTCAGAACCTCCGTCCTAACCTTCCCAAATCCAACGTTTTCCAGCCTGCCATCCGAGCCTTAGATCCGCGTTACCAAAGCGAAGTTGTGTCCATTTCAGGACGGCCGTAAGCTGGGCTTCGGCGGTATGCACGGCATCCCAATGGTCGCGAGCAGTCCCGTCAGACACGAAAGTCCGATCGGGATCACGCCGCAGGAGGTGCTCGCGTACCAGCCACCCTGGAAGGCCCTGTCGGACTTTGCACTCAACACCGACCTGGAGCGGTTGGACCCCAACGCGCCATCTTTCCACCACTTGGTCTCGCAGGTAGACAATTCTGCCCTTCGCCGACCTCTCACTCCTCTTGTCTGTCTCTTCATCTCTCTCTGTCTGTCTCTGCCTCTGTCTCTCTTTGCACTAACCGAGCGTCTGCACCTGAATTGCCTGAAACAAAACTTAGAGACCTCAGTCAAACTTATCGGCCTGAACGTCTGAACTGATCTGCACCTAATTTACTTGAGCGAACAAATTAACCTGAACCTAACAGACTGACCTCACTCAAATTCACTCATTTCGATTGACTCAATCGGATTCCATGAATGTGATCAACCTGAATCCAATGACTGACCTGAATCAACCTGAAACACTTCAACCAACCTCAATAACCCTGATCATCCCCCCTAACATGAGCCAACCAGGTCGACCTTAACCAATCTAACCAATCGACCTGAACCGAAGCGATCGACCTGACTCAGCCGAATCGACCTCGCCACCCTGGGGACCACGAGAAACACGCCTATTACAAGATGAACGAAAGCTCCAGTACCATGCACCACAGCCACTAACCCACATTACACTCTTTCCACAGGATGACAGTAACACACTAGACACCCTTTCCTACCCTAGCACTAGTTCCTACGCGAGCTTTCCAGATGCCGGCGGGTTCGTCCAGGCGAACACCGTCGGCAACATGGCCAGGGCGTACGTGCGCAGCAGCCTACCGGAGAGTCCGCCGCAGGAGGAAGTTATCAGACTGGAGACCTCGGTTTACGGGCAGTTCTCCCTGAACCCTTCGGTGTACCCCACCGAGTGGCAGACGAACGCCACCCCGGCTACTAACTACTTTGGCGGGTTCGGGAGCTCGGGGTCCCAGCTTCCGAACGTGTTCGGAGGTACACAAGGGGTTGCGGGTAATCAGGGCTCGGAAGGGTTCCCTCCGACGCCGCCGTACGACGTTCATGGGGAACTCGCGGGTACAGAAGGGTCCATCGACGAGATGGGGGGGCCGGACGAAGAACTTAAAAAGGTCGTGGGGTTGCTGCATGAGGTCGGGAGCAAGGGGGTCAGCGCCGAACTACCGAACCTCAATGACGTGGTGGACCAGTGGCTGTCCGAACTGCTGGTGTGATAGGACAAAATAGGATTGCCGGGTACACAATTTTTTGCTGCAGGAACCAGGGGTGTGGGAGTAAGACCAAAGTATAAAACGAGTGGTCTTCTGAAACGGTTTAGGACCAAAGCGGAAGTGGAAGGGACTGGTTTTTGGAGTTGATGAGGATTTGATCGATCCCTGACTGGGCGAAAATGGGACCTTAGTTGAGGATTTTTGGCAGTGGACTAATCGTGGTGGATCGAATTATGCACTTGGTTTAATCACGATCAGTTTGTGGTCAGAAATATTCGCAAAGAGTCTCGTTTAAAGGGTTTTTAGCCGTTGATCAAATGTTTGTCGGTGAAAAATTGTATACCCGAAACGTGAGAGTTCGCGGATATATTGCGGCAAAATACGTAGCATAATGAATTGTAGAGGGTCCATAACGATATGTTTTCGGAGTGGGAGTTTTTATGGATACCATTGTAGAAGTTCCCCTAAAAATGTATTTAGAAATGGGTCGTTGATGAGATGTTTCAATGTCTCAAAATGAAACAGCAATGAGACACCTTACTTTCTAGTAGATTTTTATTGGTACACATCATGGTATACATAATTTGTAAACGTTTTTGTCGGAATATGTGCGTTATTTTACGTATGGTAATATATTTTGATGCGTACAGGTTGAGGTATCAAAACTGCGAGCGTTAGGATCGTGCAAGCGTTAGGATCGCGATAGTGACGGTAGTAACTGAAATAGTGACGTTTCATATTTAATAATTTAATAAAAAAATATTTAATAACTTATAAAATAAAAAAAAATTAAAAATTAAAAAAAAATTATTCAGAAAAAAGCGATTATGTGTATAGGTTTTGTTGTTAATATGTTTTTAGGAATATATTTTTGACGTTATTGCGAGTGTGAATGAAAAATTGATATTTTTACTATTTTGATGAAAGTAATACTCAGTTGGAAGAAACGACAAAAGTTTAATGTAATCAAACCGTATTGTGAAAACAGTAGTTTTATTCGACCGATGTTAATCGATAGGTAAAATTGTTGTAGGTATTTTTGTATGTATTTGTCGATTTATTTTTACATTATTAAGACGAGATTATGATACAATATTTGTAGAACGTTATAAAATATCATCAAAGGTATAGATATTTGTTTTTAGTCGCTTTAGTTTATTTTGTAAAAAAATTTACATTAAAACAACTATAAATGCGATAGAAAATAAAAATATTTTTAAAAATATTAATATTGTTCCAATTAACATATGGAATAATTGTAACATAATATAGAATCAATTCCAACATTTGGAAAATTGAAAACTGGTGTAATCGTCGAATATTTTGAAAAAAAAAATTTCAAAATATTTTTTTTTTCGGGGTTTAAAACCCCGAAAAAAATATAATAGGACGTAGTTTCCGTATTTTATTATTCAAACAATAAAACGTCACTATTTCGACCATCGCGATCGCACATTACACTTTCTCAGTGTGTAGGACTAGAATTATGAGATTACAGGATAACAATAGTCAACTGTTCGCGTCGAAAGACAGTTTTTCTCGTATTACAAAGAAGCACTCCAACACTATTTTTTTTATATAAGCTTTATACAGTATTTTTTGTACAATTTAATACAGTATTTTTATGCGAACAATAGGTTTGCTTTACCGTGCAGTATTTTTTATATAAATTTTATACAGTATTTTTTGTAAAATTCAATGCAGTATTTTTATGAGAACGATAGGTTTTCTTTAACAAACAGTATTTTTTACATAAATTTTATTCGGTATTTTTTGAACAAGTTAATACAGTATTTTTATACGAACGACAGGTTTGCTTTACCATACAATATTTTTTATATAAATTTTATACAGTATTTTTTTGTACAATTCAATACAGTATTTTTATGCGTACGATATATTTACTTTAACAGTACTGTAATTTTTAATTTTTATATGCGTTTGTAAAGATTATTCGCGTTAGCATAGATATACCAAATAGACTGATTTTAAATAATGGAATTGCCATTGACCGCAAATTCGTCTTTGAATTAGTCAAACGGACGAAAGCACGACTGAGGGCACTTAATATTACTTCATTTTAGTATTTAAGTTCTACCCCATAGAGACAGTAGGAATACTAAATGTTGAAATGTCGACTACTGAAGGTTAAGTTAACGTTTTCTAAACCATAAAGTTTAGTAAACCACAACATAACATTCAGTAGACATTTCAGAGTTTAGCACACCTATTGTCTCTATGGGTATCCTTTTAATTAACTTTATTTTTAAGTTACTTTTATACTTTTATACTGTATCTTATTCTGTCGAATCTTATTCTGCGTTATTAGCACCTATGACACTGTTTTTAAATGCGATTGACTTATGGTTTTTACTAATCTCTCTATCTTTTGCTCTCTGTTTGCACGCACTGTTATATACTAAAATAAAATTAACATAAATAACACATCTCCGTTTTTTTTTATTCTTCACTCTTCCATTCTCGATTTCTGACTCATCCGAATATAACTGGCACGGAAATCCAAACATTTTCGCATATTAGAAAAGGAAAACTAACGCGAAAAAAGATTCAGTGGTAAACCTAAAAAAACCTACTGAGTCATTTTTTGGGCAAAATTGAGTTAGCGACATTTTCGATATTATTTATTTGTTATATATTTTCTCTTCATTAAGTCGTATTTGCAGTATGTTCATTATATCATTATTTTTGTTCAATATAACGAAATATTTTCCACAGAAACCAGTAACCTAATGTTTTTTAATTAATTAATTTATTTTTAATTTATTTTATAATTTATTTTTATATTTACGTTTAAACACATACTTTTATTAAACGTAATATGTTAAACTTTCATTTTTTTCGGGTTTCCACAACGCCACAAATAGTACTGACTGATAACGGGACACGAAAGAAAAGTTGCTTTTACAGGTTCCGTCGACCTTGAAATACTGACCGAACCTGTTCAAAACCGACTGATAAGGAAATTCAAAACAAGGTTTCCAAGTTTTCATATAGGAAAAGGTCAAAATGTAACATTTTTATATCTGCAAAGAGGGCGCCACGAAGGTAGCATTACTTACCACGCTGATCTTTTCGGCCAATTCCCGATCTGATAACATCAACCTACTATTTCTGACACGAGATTGTAAACCGGTGGATGCACCTTTCAAATGTACAGCCCGGTTTGCTGTACATTTGAAAGGTGCCTCGTGTTTCCTCGAAACTCGCAAAAAATTATTTTCGACCCATTAAACCGACGAACTTGCTCCTTATCAACTAAATGACCTTTCATAAATCATCTTACCGTGCAAACTCAAGGCACTTAAGGGACACCGCAGCCAAAATGCGATTTTCGGTCACTTTTAACCGACTTTACATACCCTATTAAATTACCCGATTTTGTTTGCAGACTATTTAATTTAGAATTGAAAAAAGCATGTACCTAACAAATATTGTAATAAAAATACTTGGAGTGTCCCATATTTCGAAGGGGATATTCCAAGAAAATCTTTCACCATCGAAGAAATCCCCTTATCAGTTCCACCTAACTGTACTATGTTTCACTGCACCTTTAAATAACAAAACTGACTATACACAAAGTTAACCAATCAAAATGAAGAACAATATGAGTCAATAGTTTTGAGTGGTTGATTTTTACACCAGGCGGTGTGAAAATCAACACCGAACGAAGTGTACTATGTTTCAATACACCTTTAACTAATTCTCTAGCTTGACTACTATATATATATACTTCAACTAACAATATCTCCATTCTCCAAACTAAAACTCTCCTCTACCAAACCTTTTTTTATTGCAATTTTTTTCTTACAATTAGTAACTGAGAACAAAGTTTCGTCTAAAACAGATAAATTCCAGATAAATTGAACATTTCTACTAACTGAGAAATGTTCAAAATAGTCGTTATGCAAAACGATTATTCAAATGCTATTCATTATTCAACGAAAGAGACTGAGGTAGACAATGAATTTTTCATTAAAGGTAACTATGATATCCAAACGTGTTTTAAACTACAAGTTGACTATTTTAGGCTAAAAACTGTCAACTTCGTGAAAATTTATTGTCTAAATAGCTGCACTGATAAATCTACTATTATTAGTTTCCCCAAAGATCTTCCTCGAAAATATTTTATTTTATTAATTTTATTAATTTTATTTATTTATCCTATTTCTTGAACATTTGATTTTTAACACATTAGTAGAAAGATAATAAACTGACACGATGTATTTGAAGTTTAAATTATTTAGAATAAAGCTTATTAATACTTGATACACTTTCTATTAAAATGAGAAAAGGACAGCCATGTTAAAACGCCAATTTATGGTACGTCAGTTTCTGCCCATTTTCGTCCATTTGTCTATGGAGAGCTGTGAACCAAGGTTCCCCACCCTGTAATTATCAACAGCTTTGTTTCTCTATAACCTTTTTTCGAGTCAACACTACGTCAGAAAGCTGATTATCCCTGACTCAGGGGTTTAAGTGCTGTCTGGCAGCCTCTCCAAATTAATTCAGGCAAATTCACTGTCAAAATAAATGTCATTGTTTGAACGCATTTGGTCAGAAAAGACGCCATACAATTTCATGAAAAGTCTACCTTCATTTTCTATCCTGTGAGGAATACATTGTTACCTGGTTTCTTACCGAACCAATAGCATTGGTCCATTTTAGACACTCCTTTTAGAAAGGGTGGACCATATAAATATTCTAAATATGGCCCAGTTTGTACTCAAATTTTAAAGGATTTCTCATTTAAAACTAATGACTTACACGAAAAAGTAAAAAAAACTATATTTGTAAATTTCAAAACCCACTATAAAAGACCATTTTTCAAAATACTCTTCAATATCATGGACAATTAAAATAAACCACCACATAAACTAGTAGAACTAGCATTCCTTTATAGACATAATTAAAAATCTGAAAAATTCTCTGATACTCTCCGACTCTCTCAAAAATTTGGTCAGAGATTTCAGAAAATATTCAGAGATGTCCAGAGACTATCATAAATCTAAGAACTAACCAAACCCGAGACTGACGGCGTTTTCCAAAACAATTTCTGACAATTCGCAGAGATATTCAGAGACTTTCAGCGCTCGAAAACTAACAAAACTAACGATACCGGGACTGTCCGAGTATCCTCGAAGAATTCCGAAAGAAGAATTTTCAGAGATATTCAGAGACTTTCGGAGATGTTTAGAAATTTTATTTCTTCAAGGACGTGGATCACATCTGCGAGCTCCTCATGCGGTACTCTATCAGGCGTCCTAAGCGCGAGCTCGACAACATGGTCTGACCGCGTTTCTCCTTCCAGATGCATGGGTATGATCTGCACGGCGGACCTCCTCCGCAGCTGCCACCCCCCGGAATGCTCGGAGGCCCGTTGAACGACGGTGGCGGCGGCCATCTTCCGCCACCGGGACACCACCACCCAGGCCCAGACATGGGCCAGCATCCAGATAGTACCGACAGCTACGTCACCTATCTGGAGAGCGACAGCGACTCCCTTACCCCTGACTAAGGTTCAAGTACTTTCAGTAACTTCGAATTAACTCATCAAACCCACCCGACCAAACAAAATTTGTGATTTCACAGTGAGAAGGCTGGTGATGTGAAAAATGTAGGATTAGGATTAGTTAGACATGTCTAAAAGGTAGAAAAATTGAGTTGTTCAAAGCTTGAGGTCTAAATGCTGTTGAAAGACTGTTTTTGGAATCCTGGACGATGCCGGGATGGTGTGTGGGAATTTCAATTTTTAAAATATCTACGGAAGTCTCCGAAGTCGGTTCTGAAAATCTCTTTCAAATTCTGAGAAAGTCTGAAAGTCGAAATTTTGAGAGCTTGGAGAACATTTTATCAGTTTTCGTAGTTTGTCCCTCTAAAAAATTTTCAAAATTAATGATGGAAAAAGTCAGTGTAAAAACAGTATAATTGAAAGAAGAAGTGATACAATTAAGTGGTAAAAATGTCCTTTTACCACTTTTTTTAACTAGCTACTGAAATCCGACTAACTTTAAATGAAAGCTCTCACGTTTAACAGTTAGAAATCATTTAGTTTGAGTACAAACATCCCAGGTACAACGAACATAGAGTTTCAGGCGTATAATTAGGTACAATTGGGAACTAACAAATTTCATAACATGAAATTTCGTATACATTCATGCTAAATTGGGTACAATTGGGAATGCGTTCCCAATTGTACTCAATTGGGAATCAATTGTGTAAAAATTGTACACAAAAAAACTGTGTATCTAAATTGTGTATCTAAAATTTCATATTATGATTGTGAAACTTCGATTAAATTTTTCATAATATTTTAGACTCGTTTTTTAGCCTGAATCTTTATATTCGTTGTACCAGGGGCGGCCATGTTTCGAGCATTTTAAAAAGTCGATTTTAGATTTTGAATATTTGGTATATTAAATCTGGTTACTCAAAAAAACTTTTTACGTGCGTCTAAAACGAACAAATACACAAATCTTCTCTAATTTTGAATTCGTACTTTCGAATATGCCCCAACGGAAATACAATCTGCGATTCTGCAAACTGCTCTGATAGACTCTGAAAAATTCTCTAAACAATTTTTTCGAGAAATGTTGAGATTTTCAGAAATTTTATTTCTTCAAATACGTGGAAACACTCTTCCGACCCCTTCATCCAATACATCTTTCTAAAACATACTGATACATATTGAAACATTTAAACACTGTTTACTTATTATTAAAAACACACATTAAAATTCAAAAAACCCGCATTCAAAAAACTCAACAAGTATCAAGATGAAATATCCGTAAAAACGTAAAAAAACGCATAGATTTCGATAAAAATGCGTAACATTGAGAATACGTCGAATAAACCTTGACACATATATATCTTGGATACGGGTTCCGGACTTTTCATCATGAGGACAACTTGTTACGAGTGACAATTCATCATGAGATAATTGTGACGTTTATTTTGTTAATTTTTTCAAGGAGTTTTCCCTATGATGAGTTGTTCTTTGATGAGTTCCCTAGTGAAAGTAGAAATATATTGGCAATTTTTGTATAAAAAATATATTCCCAATATATTTGTATACAAAAAATATATCCCCAATGAATTCCCAATATATTTCCAACACATTCCCAATATATTCTCAATTTTACATTGGAAATATACTGTAATTTTTGCAATATATTGGGAATATATTTCCTATATGGCCAATATATTTCCAATATATTTCCAATACATTCCCAATATATTTCTACTTTTACTAGGCTTGTTTTGATGAGATGTCATGGACCCCTTGGATACGTATAATATCCAATGTCCCAAAACTGTTTAAATGTTTTATTATCTATCAATTCATTTCAACACTTCACTTCTATCAGGTTATCATGACCTCAACACCCCACTTTACCCAAGTTTCTGCTTGCAGATGCATGGGTATGATCTGCACGGCGGACCACCCCCGCAGCTGCCGCTCCCCGGGATGCTGGGAGGCCCGCTAAATGACCCTCTTCCGCCCCCGGGACACCACCACCCTGGCCCAGACATGGGCCAACACCCCGACAGCACCGACAGCTACGTCACCTACCTGGGGAGCGACAGCGACTCGCTGCAGCATGACGCGGGAAGTCCTTAGTGCCGTCCGCTGAACCTCCGCTGTACATACGACCTGCCCAAGTCCGTCGTATAGATGAGCCTGGCGCGGGTCGCTGTAGAAAGAGATACAAATCGAAAGTGACTTATACGCGTTGTAGATCCAACGAGTAACTGTAAGTCCGCTGCGAGGTGCTCCTTGGAGACTCAAAATGGAACTCTGAATGGGCGCATTAGGCGCAGATTGTACTCTGGTTGGACAACTGAAACGAGAAATTGGATGAAAAGTTTGAGCTAGAAGCATTACTGTTAGTAAGGGGTGGAGTAGTGATTGGATGAGGAGATTGGAATTGGAGATGGGTATCAGTTGTATGGGATATTTTGGGTTGGAGTTTCAACATTTGAGATTGGGAGGACGAATTGAAATTTGCACACTTTAAGTGTGTTTATTGCATTTTCGGTCATGCTTCTGGTTCCAAGATTTCGTCGAAATCATTGTGATTTTTTAGCCACGATGGGGTCGGGGGGTCCATCTGTGTGGTATCAATATTTTCCCCTTGAACCAAGATAGAAGAACCAGGTCTTCGCGTTGATTTGGATGTAGAGATTATGATTTATTTTCATTCAACTTTTGGGATATGTACTTCTAGATTGAACGATTTGACTTATTTTGGGATCTATTTTTGGACCACGTAACTGTTTTTACTTCTGTTTGGGAATAGCTAGGAATTACAGCTTAATGTATTGACTTATAAGTTATTAGTTAGCATGGGAGTTCTGGAATGTATGAGTCGCAAGATGCGACTCATACATTCCAGAAACTTGCGAAAAAACTTGCGAAAAATGCGAAAAAAACATAAAGGTGTTCTATATTAGAATAAATATAATTTACTCGTTCTGGGATTCAAAATTGACAAAAGTTGTCCGAATATGAGAGCATAACTTGTCTAGCGCTCTATGGTTGAAAACCCCCGAATCCGTGTACGTGTGAGAGGAGTGGACCATGCACACTAGTTTAAATTTGGTTAGTTGTGTATGTAAAACGGCGGTTTTCTGGATGTTTTCATATGCAAGTCAGTGCCGTCTTACATTTACGAGCCCCAATCGGTATATCGTTTTTACAGTGATACAATAACTTGCATCACTGTAAAAACTGGCGTCTTAATTTGTAGACGTTTAAAGTCACTTAATGTAGTCTTAATAAAGTCTATTGTATTTAGATAATTCACTAGATGCGTGTCGTCTGAATGTAAGACATTATGTGTCTTACTTTAAGACATTTGGCGGCAATTAAGATGTCTAATCCTGCAGAGTTTTTACAGTGATGAGCGCGAAAGGTCAAAAAAATTATCGAGTGGGGGAAGCCAGAGCTTCGACCATAGAGGGCTAGTAGTTTGTAAGAATGATGTGTCGAACCTGGATCTACTTGGTTCAAGGGAGAAAAACAACTGGGGTAAAGAGAACACTCTTTGATAGGAAATAAGCGTTTTACACTTAAACTAAATACGGGGTTTCACTAGAAATTTTTAAGATTTGGGTTATTAAGACATGGGTATGCATGTACGAATGTATGTAGACCCTCGTAATAAGCTCGGGGCAAATTTTAAGAAAAGTTTTTGCGGTTTCCGGACGGGATGTTTTGTAAATGTTGCACGAAATGGTACACAAATGATATGAGATCATTCGAGTTTGCGCAAAATTTACATACGTAACAATTTGCACATAATGTCTAAGATAATTGCGCAAATTTAAGTGTAATTTCGTGTGAAATTTTTAAAAGACCGGTCGCGTTTATCATTTGCAAACGTTTTTGGAATGCGGTAAGACTTTTCAGAATTCCATTTTGACAGTGAGGAGTTACTTGCGGTGCATTCGCGGAAACTTTTTTGACGACGAATCTTGAAAATGAAATTGCTTGGGACTCCAGGCTCCTTGATCAGAAGTTAAATGTTCGTTCAAAAAATATTTCCACGACCCGAGGAAAAGTTTCGCTGATATTCATAAAAAACTTGATTAAAAATTTATCGAAATTCTTAAATTTAAATATTGTTGCTTTGCACATATTGATTATGTGGGCACTGTTTTATTTTATTTTATTTTTTTTAAGTGTAGAATATTATAAGTTGCATTTTGTCCCAATTTGCATCGTTTTAAACATCACCCAGGTAAAAATGAACATCTGAAGAGCATATATGTGGCATATATGGACGTATATGAATATATGCAGGCATATATGTTGACATATATGAGTCATATATGTACACATATGTTCACCATTTATGGATCATATATAATTTTTACCTGTGTGTTGATATTTCGTAAACATGTCAAGTTTAAATAAATAAGAAATATCATCTTTGCTTCATAAAATTACATTTTACTCAACTCTTCTGACATGGTTATAATGCGATATCTCCTGCCAACTTAAATTAAATTAAGTTTTCGACGTACCCTCTTAAGTTTTTAATTCTTTTTTTAGATTAGACCACTTAAATTAAGGTTTGAAGTACTTAAGTTTTCGTCCGATTCAATTTGATCACTTTTAACCGAAAAATAAAAAACACCTCCGAACCGAAATTTTTTCTCGGGAAGATTGTAAATCAGGCCTCGTGCCACCTGAGGATACAAGCGAGCAGAAGGCGCCAGTTTTCCACGACACCAACTTTTGTAAAATGAAAAAAATAATAAAAAATAATAGAAACCTTGCGCCCTCCGTTGTATTTAAGCCTAGTTGTTATATCGTTTCGATGTCTGTTAATTTATTTGTATACAATGTACACGTTTCGTTGGTTAGTCCAGTTATGTTTTTCCCAATTAGTACCATTGTTGGATGTAAACGCTACATTGTACAGAACTTGACATGATTTAAGGTGAAACGGCAGGCATAAGTTACCAAGTTAGTAACTTTTTCGTTTCAGAGAATAAATTAATTATAAAAAATGTTTTAATTCATTCTATTTCCTATATTGTTTAATTTTATACCAAATTTGAAAATTCGAGCGAAAATTCCAGGATATCATTTATTTTTCAGATAACAGTAAACAAAATATTACTTAGATTACTGGATTTACTTAGTTATTAACTCGTTAAAATAGATTATTCCGACGACAGAAACTGAAAAGACACTAACTTGATAAACAGAGACCGGAATTAAGACTTTCGCAAATATTTTAAATTTGTTCCAAAATCGCTCAAATCAATGTGTTCGAGTAAGGAAATCGTTTAGTTTGAATACCCTCTGTATTTCTTAAATTTGTTAAAATAGTCATTTTTAGAGATTCTCCAAATAGTGGTTTTTGACTTTTGGGTATACACCACTGTGTTTGGAATTCAAAATCCTTTAATTTGAGTACAAACTCGGAACATTTTGAAGAGTAGCAAAACTTTTCAAAATACTCAAAATTTTCAAATAAATCGAATTTTCCAAACTTTTCCAACATGGCCATGTTTATACTCAAATGAAAGGATTTTTTATGTACGATCCCATTTAGTTTATTCAGATTTCCAGTTAAAGTGTTTCCCAACAGCTTTTCTTCTTATTTTCGCATTGTTTTAAATCCGGTCTCCTTGGATAAAGTTCAGCACAGACCAGCCATCATCCTAACAGAAAAATTGGGTTTGCGCGCGGACGCGAATCGCGCGCTCGGCCCGATTTCACGAGGGATCAATGCCAAAGCGTGCGGCTCGCATAAACGAGCGCACTGTTGTAAATAATGCTCGTGTACTGCGGGACGAGTGCGCAGCACAGCCAGCAATTTGTCCACCTCGACTTGTCCTAGCGTCCGCTTGCTGTGGCTCGCACTCAATCACGTTACAGATTTACTACTGCGAATTCATAGTAATGATTGTAAAATTTAATATCGAATTGTACAAAAGCAAAAAAATATTAAAACAATACATTTATATCACACTTTGTTTTCATTTATATTAACTGAGCCTCGAAGATGGAAAATTATGACAAATATGAAATAAAATTAATCCATTCTTTATTCACAATTAACATAACAAATAATATCATTGGTTTAATACATTAATTCACGCCAGTTTACAAAAAGAATGTATGAATACACATTTTAGTTTTTTGCAATACACTACTTTAAGTACGAAGCGTTCATAGATTTGACTTGAAACTTTTCTCTCAGTAAACATAAAACAAGAACTACCCAAACGAAAAGCTTCAAGTCTTCACTTTGACTTATTTCGATAATTGAAATCAAGTACTTTTCACCTGAATAAATTGATTTACAAACCTATCGACTCGATTCTGGCGATTGCAGTTGTTAAGCATTTGAAATGTTAAATCTTATTTCAAATTAAAACACTTTCCAAGTTTCAATTTAAAATGCCATACTAGTTGATACAGTCTCAACTTATTGTACCACCTCAAACCAAATTCCATTTCAGGTATAAAAAACATTGCATTATCAGGCAAAAATACATATACCTCCGATTGTCTGACATTCTGCGAACCAATCTTGATATATACCAAAACTCTGAGAGAAATACCATGAACTGTCAAGAGATACGATGTATTGCCTCAGTGTCATGTTTCTGGTTTTTAAAGAAAAAGTGTCAGTATTCCGACGTCCAAAACCAACAAGAACATGAACTTAACACAACATTGACATTTTTCTCCCTATGTCTTCGCTCTAAAATAACAGCATGTTTTTCTGTCCAAATATATTAGAACCTTCCCTCCAAAGGTTTACTCTAACTTCAGTAATGAACGAAGCAATAAATAAACTTGTTAAATTATATATATATACACAATAACAAATTTGTCTTGGTTAACAGTCTTCACGCAACTATAATAATATAAGCAATGCCGAAATCGGTGTTGCACCATAACCTATGGTCCAAGAGTGGACTTTTGGGCAGTAGTTTCAAGATGACAATATAATTTTTATATGCCCTCATAACCAAGAATTATATAAACGATTTTCATAAAGTTTACATCAGTGTACTTCCTCATTATGCTGTAAATTATTTATATAATTGATTTACATAATATTACATATAATTTATGTAAATCTTAATTTTTTATTTACTAAAGTCCGATTTTATTATAGGGCCATTATACGTAAATTTTATGTAAACTATTTATACAAATCCTTTACATAAATTATGCAGCACAATGCAGTACATTGATGTAAACTTTATGTAAAATCATTTACATAAATTCTTTATACAACATTTATATAAAATTTATATAATGCTGGCTATTAGGGTTATGTCTCGAACCCTGTAAAATTGACAGAAACGGATTTACAAAAAAAAGGAATTGTATTACAAATGATCAAATTAATTTCATCCTTTTCTACCCTAAAGTACTTATATAACTTTTGAAACATGAATCATGTCCCGATTCAACTATAATGTTTTATATGTGGAAGAATTATAAAACTTTTTTCGATAAATATTTTTGGAATACACCAAAGTATGTATGAACTGATAAGGAGTGGTCGATTTTGAAATCCACTACACAAAAGTACCGTCCCTGGTAGCCAGTATTAAATAAATATTATATTAATTTAGTACAAATTCCCATGTATAACCAAATTTATAAAGAAAACTCTGAAAGATTATGAATATAATTTCTAAAAAAAACTTTGAAGACCTCCTTTAAGAGATTTTTAAAGCATTATTCATACTTCCAGAGATACTTCATTTTCACTAGATGTGTTTGCATAAAATGCATACCGAATTCTCCTCGCGTAATCCTGAATAATTTACATAAAATTTCATTTGTATAAATTATTTACACGAAGCGTCATCAGCTAATGAATGTATAATAAAAATGTATATTTCACAGCTTAAACATAAAAAAATACACAAATGTATATAAAAATAATCTAAGTAAACTACATAAATACTTTATGTAAATTATACAGTAAGATGCGTTAGATATTAACATGACCCTAACAACAAAATACATCCGGTTCATCACAAATATACTTACGAAATCTTCTATTCTCCGAATTTCTTAGTGAAGAAATATTCTAAGAACATTTGAATAAGAAAACGTATCAAAATACCCTCCAATCTGGAATATTTGTGACAATACACAACTCTGGGCATTAAAAAATACTGTACCGATACATTTCATATATGTTTCATGAATGAACTCAGAATATTTTATATTATTAGGGAACCTTCATGCAAATTATTTCTGTCATTCCTGGGCTATCAGAGATTACAGGTGATTTCCCCTCTAGAACAAAATACGTAGTATACGTATATTATACATATATCAGATGGACATTTATACCATATCCTTTCGAATTAAAATCAAAATTCACAATCAGGTCACATTTGACTTATTAGTTGTGCACTATATCCTCATGTAATGAGGATATAGTGCACCACTAATAAGAAACAGGGCAAATTAAAAGTATCCCATTTTATACAATTTGTTTAAATGTTCTATGAATTTTCAACGAATCTTCAGAAAAAACTAACTTAAACGTCGAGGGTCAAGTTCCGGCCTCGCAGTGAAGTTATTTTTTTCAAATTATTAGTTGCAAAATGTAGCCCATGTGTCATCAAGTAATTGAGAACTTTTCTAGTAATCTTATCACTTTTCTCAATTTTGGAAATTATTCCAACATTGGGAAAAGTGGTCTTATTATTGGGATTTCCTCTGATTGTCGAGGTCGACTACGTATACATATATTACACATATACTAGGCATTTGCCAGTTAAAAAATTCCAGTAAGATGAATCTGAATTCCTATAGTTACCACATTCATTTTATATCTAACTGGGTTTCATTTCCAAATATGTCCCTTAATAATAGATTACAACGTTTCAATCCTTAAAAACATAGTTTTTAGAATATAATCGTTTTTAAAACATTATCATTCATACTGGTTTCTAAGTTTTCTACTCTACATTTATCTGATGGTTTTCACTGGAATTTTTCATCTGCGTTGTTCTATCGGAGTCTTAACATTTTCCGCAGCTCCGGCACAGCCTACACTTGGGCGTCGCGTCAAGAGTAGAAGCAGTTGCCTTCCGGGTTCTTCTTCGTCTGGCCATCGTACACCGCCACCGTCGCGTTCTTCTGGGCCGTTCGCTGGTTGCGCAGCCGGATGCAGAAGTAAGCCGACAGGCCGCAAGAGGTCACCAGCACCGCGAGCAGCAGCAGCAGGGTCACGGTGAAGCCGGAAGTGGTGATGCAGATGACGTTCAGTCCGGCCGCCTCCTTCACCGGAAACACCATCGTCGACTGCTGCGGGTCGTCGCCCGTTTCGTCGATGGGGAACGTCAGGTCTCCGGACGACACCACGCGAATTACCCGGTTGACCCCGATCGACTTGGCCGGCTCCGTTTTCGCCACCTCGCGCGACTTCCGGCGCCTTTCATCGCGCGGATGCCCCGACTGCAAACAAGTTTCGCTATGACGTCAATCGGCTGATGAGTTCAGTGGAAGTTGGATTCTTAGTGGGAAGCTCTTTTTAGAATGGGGAAGTAGGACAGAGTTGTCCAGGACAATTCCCTGTGGGAAGTTCAATACATTTTTGCAGAAAGATTTGGGGAAAGATTGGAAAAGCTCTGGTGGTTGAGTAGTTGTACTGTAAAGATTGAGATGTAAACCGAAAAATTCCTAACTATTTTGATTTTGGCATGAATCCATAGGAACCTGTAATATAATCCATCCATAATATGATACTCTTCTTACATCACACATACAAGACTGATTCCACTAGGTCCTAGACACCCTCCATTACCTGGACGTAAGTCTCCAAAGGCAAATGCAACTGTGGCACAATTCCGTATCCCACGTCTGGCTGCCTCGCATGGTTCTCTATCTCCAACAGACCAGTCTGCTCGGCACATTGATTCGGGCAGTGATACCTGCAAATCTGGATAGTGCACTGGAAGTGCACCTCCATCGAGTCCGGGAACTTAAACGCCTGGAAGTGCGCATACGACAGCACCGACGCACTCGCGCCGAAGTTCTTGATCTTGGTGAAACGCGAGATCAGCTTTGGCCGGATGATGCAGCCCTTTTGGTCCACCAGCTGGATGGGTGCGCGTTTTCCATCGTGCGCCATGCAGTTGCGCACCAGCATGTCGAACTTGGCATCGTCGTCCTTGATCGCCAGGACCATCGTCATCGTCTGGCCGATCTTCACCAGGCCCGACACCTCGGAGGCCCAGGGTCCCTTGCCCACTTGGATCTGCATCCAGCAACCCACGTTATCCCCGGCGAAGTCTGCCCGAACCACATCCAGCATGTCCACGGGAAAAGGTCGAAAGGTCACGGACTTCTCGTAAAGATCGTGCCAGGTACAGCGGAGTTTTCTCGCCTGGTCCCAAACTTCTTGTACCTGGATGAAGGTGGATAGATTTGGTTCAGATTAAAGAGAGAGTTTGGTAGGAGGAATTAAATTATAAATTGAGCTCCTGGCCTCGATATTTACTCTTCAGAAACCATACTCCAAGTGTTAGGAGTTCATGCTCTAAACTAAGAAGCCAGGATTTGAACCATGCATTCAATGTTGCCAACAATTGTCAATCTATATCTAATCAATCCAGACTAGGAACTAGAAACTCCTAAAGTTCAGATACCACTTCTAGAACCTCATTCGCCCATCACCTGAGGGTCATACTGGATGACGATAATGTTCTCAAAATAGGTCCCAGAGCCGGAATCAGCTCCATATCCGTAGAGTCCGTTCTCGGTGTTGCCGGCAGTGCCGCAGGCATGAATGCTGATCTCGAAGTTGACCGAGGACCGACCCAGTCCAGCCGGCAGATGCACGCAGTTCACGTTGCTGTAGTGGCCTTTGCTGAAGATGATCCCGTAGAAGGGCTTGTCGAAGCTCAGGTAGACCTTCATCGAATTCTTCTCGCACTTGACGTCGAGGGATATGATCTTAGCCATGTCGGACAGTGCCGACGGAAAGGTGTCGACGGCAGTGGATCCGGACCCAGTGGTGTAGATCTTATCGATGGAGTCCAGCTGCACTTTGGCCGGGGGGAGAGGCGGAGGGGGTCCATGGTAGGCGACGTTCTGGTAGCCCGTTGGTCGATTGTGGAAGTGAGATGGCGCGTTCGACCGACTGGGAGGTACGGATGGGGCTATTGGATGATTCCGGTGGTTGGTTGAAGAGGCTGCTGGAAGAGGATTCTAATCAGACTCGAGTGTTGCAAAGACAGATGGAAAGTTACTAAACATGTCATGCTCAGATGAAATAGAGTATGTGGTGTGATAATATTAAGACACCAACGATCCAGATTTCATTTTGCGTAATAAACTCTATCTTTTTAAACCAGGATAAAGTACCCAGTGATTGATTAGTCCAAACTTTGGGAATGTCTATTTACATTAAGCACACCTATATAATAAGTGCACTGAATGGTGACAGTAGAATAATAGAAACATAAAAATAATTAGAATGTCCTTCTATAACATGTATCTATAAAGACCCAGAATAACTAAAGGATTCGAACAGTAAGACTACTATTCACACCATCCAGCTCCCCATTCTCCTTCCACCACTTTTCTTATTTACCAGAACTGTCAGCGTCTCCTGCAGATTCCAGCGACAATTCATTCGAAGCTTCGACCTCGGAGTCCTGTCGATTCAGTCCCCCACTTTCATTGCGGTTCTCCTCCCCAGGAATGGCTTCCACCACTTCCACTTCTTCCGCATGGACCACCTGAAATTTGGCCCAAATGACAAACAAACATATTCGCTATCAACTGAAATTCGAAAAATCGTCTGTCGCCTCCTCACAGGTCCGGTTCGTCCATCGGTGGAACCGGGACTGCAGGAGAGAGACGTGTGAGTAAATGCCGGAATCGGCAGTGGGACGTATAGTAGTCGCGCAAGGAAGAATGAATGGAACGAGCAAGAAAGAATGAGTCGAAAGGGAGAGGCAAGGGGCCGCGCGACGTGTGGAAATAACTGACGCCAAAGCCGTTTCCGCAGCAGCACTGCTCGATTGACCACTCGGGCCCGTTATACCCAGTTATACCCTAGGGTCATCTCGCGATGTGCTTCGGCATTCCGTCCGCTCTTTCGACACCACTTTTGCTCAGACATTTTTGGAATGCCGGCTGTTTGCCTTACTCTTCAATGGTCTTCGATCGTTTTTCACGCTTTTCAATTCAGCTGTGCGATTAGCTTATCTCCATTGCGGTATTTCGTAGGCTGTTTGTATGTCAGGGTTCCCTATAATGTCTAAATTTCCCACTGGGAAAATCTTAATTGATAAATAATCCCGGTGGTTTAGGAGAGGAATGGACTGAGAAAAAAAGGACCAAAAAAAATCAAGGATGGACATACATGATGTGGGACGTACATGAAAAACAATTGAGTTTGAAGGAGGGTGTAGGAAATCTGAATGATGATCAATTTGATATGATGGTGGTGATGATGATGATAATGATGATGATGGTACGATTTGCTGCAGTAAATTTTTAGCGAAGTTTTTATTGAACTGAATATGAGAAGATGGATCTTCAGGGAAAAAAGTAAAGAAAAGATGGAAATGGGAAACGGGCCATTGAATATTTGCCATTTTCATCGTGTGAGTGAAGCAGTACATTGCTCCCCATGTCGACATTGGACCCCGGCTGGTCCTTCTCTGGAACAGAGCGACTAGTTTTTCAGCGCTTCCGCAAAAAAGAAATACCGCAATAAGACCGACGCTACCCATTATCGTGCAGAGCAGAAGATGGACTCGAAAACCTAGTTCGGCGCACCAGGTTCTCGAACGAGGAAGTCGTTGGGCTGAATCCCATTCATTTTTTCTCACTTTTACAGCTGAATTAAAAAATGCGAAATACTGGAAAATGCGAATCACACTGGAATCCGACGAATACGAGGGGACAAATGCAAAGGTCACTCACCTTTCCAAACAGCAGAAGACACGATAGTAAAACGACGTGTATCCTCATTTCGTACGGCTTCCAAGGAAAATCCTGGAATGGGTGATCGTTTATTATGTTGTTGCGGTACCGTCGAGACCCGAATGCTGAGTGAGGGTTCACTACTTTTGTGCAGAATTTTTCGTGAAAGTCTCATTCTGGTCAAACTGGAGCGACATTTCGAATTCGCATGTTTCTTCTAATTATTTAGATTCAATAAAAGTAGACTAGTGGAGTTGTATACTAATCGCGTGGACAATGTGGCGACCTGCCAATAAACCCCCGTGAGCCACTTCCACAACTGAGGAATTCGTTTTCAGACGAATTTGATTTATCGGCTAAGTACATAAATAATGTAGAAATATACAAAACTCATTGTAACAGTTTTCTTGTGTTTATATTGTTCACATTGTACAACATATGTTACAAATTTCCAAAGAAAAATTAAACAAAGTTAACAAAACGAAGTTAACAAAAATGTATTGATTATTATACAACTGTTATTGCTTGGTAAACAAAAAAGTGAGTAACTTGGTAAAGTAAGCATGATATTTTATTTTCCGTAATTTGATGAAGTTCAAAGTTATGCTGTTTTTACTATATTTATTACTTTGAAAATGAAGTCTGCATTTTATTGTAAAATTTTAGAATCTTAGAATGTTAAACTAAAGAATACAATCAAATTAATGTAAATGTTTAAACAAATGCTTGTACTGTGTTTCAATTCATTGTATCTTAGAAATCATAAACAAATCAGCAGAAACTAACAACACACTGCATTTTTTGCTTAATTAAACACAATTACTGCATTTTTTATATCAATAACTCTGCGGTTTTGAGGAAAAACCAGTTGTCACTTTTTAGTGATTTTGAGATATTTGCGTTTAAAGTTTCAAAAGTAAAATGTTGCATGTTTATATTAATCTTCTTTATGTCTATTGGATACCATTTCTAATGCAAAATAAAGGTAAAATATAATGTTTAAGTTACCAAAATTAAATTTAAGTTTTCCTATGTATTTTGAATGGGAACTTAACTGGTTATTCCTCAAAACGGGTGCACTTAACTGGTTTTTCCTCAAAAATGACACTTCACTGGTTATGTTTTGTCAAAATTGAGCAAAATGTACATCAGATAATAACATTTCGACGTTCCCAAATGAAAATATACATAAAAATATATAAATCTCCTCAAAACCACAGATGTGTATACCATATTTGCACCTATGAAACTAAAATTACATTGGAGTAATTGTGGTGTAAAGCGGGTGTAAGTTTGATGGTGTAAAAACCATGCATGATTTGTCCGGTTTGCAGTGAAATTGCTTCGAATTTACCCTACATTTACACCAATTTTTCGAAACACTGAATTTACACTACAAATTAAACTACATTTCGGTGTAAACAAGAACGCTAGGGAAGCGGTTCGGTGGTAGGGGAGGGAGAGGTTCGGAAGTTAGGTGGAAGTTGAGAGTAGTGGGTATTGCAAAAATTCAGTGGAGATTTGCAGAGTTTTGAAGGTTCACACAAATTCAGCATGTTTCAAAAGGTTTTTGAAGTTTCCTCGACTTTTATGTTTTCATTATTTTCAGGACTTTCAGATTGTTACACACTTTTGCAGGCTTTCTTCCAATCGGGTGTAGAGAAAGAAAGAGATTGGAAATTAAGTAAATTCGGATTTCAGGGTTTGCATGTTCTAAATTTAAAAAGGACTGGTTTTTCCTAGGTTTTCCACGAGCCCAATTACTATTTTTCTTGGAGATTTTGATATGGAAATAGTATATTATGCTCCAAGGGATTTTGTTACAAGTCTAAGTGAAGGTGGTGATTTCTTTCTCGAATTAAAACTTTAAAAACTGCATCCTATGGAAGAAAGTGAAAGTTTTAATCCCGAGTGAATCGTTTTAAAATCTTCATTCAATAAAAAAAATCATATTTCATAAGAGAGATTGCATTTAATAAAATTGAAATGAATTTAAAATATTAAAAT
>JABFPB010000364.1:0-41652 GCA_022817645.1 Ceratoteleas bidentatus
AGTTTCGAATGACACAGATTTGAAGTGTGACATTAAAATTACAGTTCAACTTGAATATCGTAGCACACTTTAATTTTTATTTCCAACTTCGAATATCTTGTGAATACGCTTGAAAACCTGGTTTAGAATTCAACTTATTTTTTTACAGTGCAGCTACAGTCTGTAGTTACCATAGCTACAGGCCGTAGCTAAAACATTAAGAAAATCTAGTTAGGCCACATAAATAACTACGGTAAGTAGCTACAGCAGCTACGGTCCGTAGTTACAGGAACTGCAGTTTTTGTTGCAGTAACTGCAGTCTGTAGTTACCACAGCTCCATTTTGGAGTTAAAACCGTAGTGTAGTTACTGCAGCTAAGGTGATTTTTCTGTGTGTATCTAAAACTATAATTTAGCACTACTAAAAGTTTGAGATTATAGTTTATTAATTGTCAAATTACATTTCCTAATATAATATTTATGAATCCAATCAAGTTATCTGATACTTAATAGCATTCCAGATACATTACTAGAATTTTCTAATAAAAATTGTTCACTAATACCGTTAATGCAATATATTTTAAGTTACTATTTCAAATAGTAAAGCTTTACCACTTGAAATGGTCACTTTTACCACTTAAGTGGTGATTCTTACCACTTAGTTTTCTCAGGGCAAAAACCAAATTTGCAGATTAATTATCAATTACTCTAACCGGACAATAATTATATAAAAATATTTCTGTATCATTTCACATATTTCTATTATAATTTTACTTAAATAAATCCGTGACCCACTCCATACTTATATACAAAATTAAAACCAACTAAAAAATGAGTTCAACCTTTTCCCAAAGAACTGCCGAATTAATTTGTTTCGCCAAACCTCATAAATGTAATCCCCCGCGGATCCCTGCCGTATCGCCTCGATAATTTCGTCATATTGGGATACGAAAAACAATCGTTACAAAAGTACACCTCTGCCCGATAAGTCTCGCAAGTGCAATAACCCGCAAGTGGGAAAACAATTTCGAGTTTGCCCGGAATCGTCGACGCCGTGTTTGTCCTCGTAAAACCTGGCGCTTATTCCGCGCGACAAGAGGCCCGATCGGATTCGTGCGGCGGCTAGGGTCGTTTTTGTACGCGATATTTCTGGCCGAATAGACGGCGAAATGTTGCTCTTGCCGTGTACTTAGGTCACGCGAAATGGGACAATAAATATTCCTCGGGATAAGGAGCGAGAGCCGGAAAAACGCGATCTTCCGGGCCATCTTCCCTCTTCGTCACATATTATATCTCCAGCTCGCGTCTTTGCTTTTGTTCCCGCGCGCTTTCTTCGTATATTTTTATTCCCGGATTACCGAGCCAGTTGCTTATGTTTGTCGGAACACGCGCAAAAGCTGCGCAGTCTTACAAGGCTTTCGCAGATTTGTAATATTCATGACGGTTTTTCTCCCTTTGCAATTGTAATGCCGAGGATTAATAGCTTGTCCTTTGATTTCGCGATGGCAGTAATTAGGAAAAACTCGACATTTCAGTAAACATTTACTAAGTCACCCATTTCGTCGTTACGGTACTTTAAATACCCAAAGTTCCAGCAACAAAAGCTCCCAACTCCGAACTGAAATGGCAAACGATTAATCCGGATTACACTTTGCCATTAATCACATTTCTGAGTTAACATCCATCGAACGTTCGTGAGAAGGAATTCCTTCGCGAAATCTTGGATTCAGGACAGAACGAATCTGACACGCATTTGTTCCTGAGTTGAACCATTAGCGGTGTCGAAGATTGATTCAACTCGGGCGTTTGGGCAGCTAGATACGCTATCATCCAGCAGCTGAATATTCTTCGCAGATATTACGCGCGTGATGGATAGCTGCTGCATAATCCAAACTCTATTTTTCTTTCTCAGGGCACGTGATTTGAGTCCTGCAGTCGGGACGTGTGTAAGTCATATATTTGTGTTAACACTCGACCTCCCTGTAGATACCACGTGCACTGTACAGCATTTTGGATTGCTCACGTCCCATAAAGTTGGAGATCAGACCGTCTTGATCCTTGAAGCAATGACGCGCGACAACCCATTACGCCCCGCCCGCGCTAAATTATCGAGATATTTTTACCCGGTAATCCTTCTAATTAAATTTCCTGACGATCTTCAGTTTCAAACTACAAGAAAGGTATATACAATAAAGCTAGAATTCGAAAAATTATTCCATCCTGTGGTGGACTTATTGATTTTTTAAATTTTATTTATTTCTCTTAGACAGTCTCTAATAAGGATTCAAGGAATAATAAGGAAATTCAAGATTTCTTTAAAGAAATCTTGAATTTCAAATAGCAAGGAAATATGTAGAAATACTACAATTCGAAAAATGATTCCATTCTGGACTTATTCGTTTTTGGGGACTTAGTTTTTTTTAGGCAGTCTCTAAAAAGATCTTGAAATAAATCTAGCTAAAATAGGATTCCATCCTGCAATACTCACTGATATTTGGCGTGTACTGAAAACGTTTTGAAAATTAGTAAATGGTAAACTAAATTAATTACGTTTGCCATGTGGAGATAAGAATAGAAACAATCGACAAGGACTTTTGTAAAGGTAACTGATTTTTGAGTTATACGGATAGATCTTGATACCAGTCGTATACTTAAAGTAGTGGAAACAAAAACGTTGGTCGATAGCGTGTTATACGGCGAGCTGCGTAAAGAAAAGTCCACAGAGAGAGGTCGTTATCGAACCATAAAGAACCTATAGGAGCTCGAATGAGATTCAGCAAGCGATTTACCTCCTCTGAGTTATTTAGCAGACCATTGAACGCGGACCTGTAGCGAATCGTACGGGGAGGGGGATGAAAATGTACAGGGTGATTGGAAATTCATGAACGGTCATCCAGTTAACCAGCTTGCTGGATCCAATCATTTCTGCTCATGTGCACATTCTATCTTCAAGTCATTTAGCAAAGACTTGTCATCTGGGCCAGCTAGTCGCTTAGCTTAGATCCTTGAACTTTCCTTTTTTCCTTTTTTGTTGTACTATAAAAAAGGAGTTAAAATGTAAATATATATATTTAATGTAATCATTCCTTAACTGAAGTATGTTTACCCGATTTTTCAAGTTGGAGTCTTATTCACAATGTTACAACCTACTTAATTAAGAAAATTTTAATTAATTATTAATATAGAATCCTTGACTTGTTTAAAAAGAAACAGGTTTCAACTTGAAAAATATCATTTTTAATATTTCTTTCAATATAAACGCAGCATCGCAGTAGCTTCATATTAAAGACTACTCAAATTTCAATATCCACTGAATTCCAATATGCACTCTGGAAATTCCTCTTGTTAAAAATACGCTCAAGGAGGCATTTCTGCAGCATTTAATTTGAAAACTAAACGAACAAATCCCGTTGTCGATGTCCTCAATACGACAACATCTTCATCAACTAAAAGCAATTTAATAAAAACGTTGCCAACGATCTCGTTTGCTCGCAAAGTAAAACATCTTTTCCCAGTCGGCGTTCTTCTTTAATTCACCTCTTTACACAATTTACGAAACAATCCTCGAGCCGCAAAAGGTCAGGTTTCAGAAACGCGCATTTGCATAAAGAGCGGCGTTTGTTTCAGCACATATTTATAAAAATGATTTGTCCCGAGACACGGTTCGCCCGGCCTTGCCGCTCTCCCTTTAATTCAATTACCACGACGTCGAGCCAATTACCAGCGTCTTCCAGAATCGAGCTGCGCTGATTATTATGATAACCGAATTGAAAGACGTCAAGTCACTTCGGGGCTCCGGAGTGCGCTCGGCGCAAAAAATCAACAAATTAGCATGTTTGTAAACCAGACGGAATTAGCATGCGAATTCAAGTCGTTATTTTATTCGGTCCGGCATTTACGTCAAAACTTATCTCTTTTCGACAAGCTTCTTCAGTGAAAAAAATCTATCTTTGGTACAAATTATGCATATTTGTGACAAATGTATTGTAGGTTCAGAATGGTACAAGCAAAGGCAGTATGGCTGTGTGGTTCTATTCATTCAAACATAGCGTATTTTTAAGCAAATAGATTATAAGTTGATCTCGTATAACTAAAGTGGTCTAAGATTAAAAGATTCTCTCCAAAAACAAGTTGATTTTATAAAGCTTGACTCCAAAATATTCCACAATTCATTCCTAACCTTTTCACTCCTGAAAATGTTAACATTATCCCTACCAAAAGTAACTGACACCAGATCTCATTAAGATCTGATATCAGATCTTATGTTAGATCTTCCGTATTTTGTAGTGGATCTCATATTAGATCTATTATGAAACTTAACTTAATTTCTCATCTCCGCAACTGCTGAGCATATAATCTACTAATAAAACCGGTAAATATATAATACATACTCTAACCCGAGTAAAGAAAAAAGATAAATCTAAATGTGACGAAAATATAAATGGGATCGTAAATGATCAGAATTCGATCATTTTCTTGTCCTAAAACTATAAACTCAGAACTGATCATAAACCTATAACATAACCTATAAATACTCACGTATTTATAGGTATTTACAGGTTTTATTATAGGTTTATTTTATGATGTCAATTATTTTTGACATCAGATCTCACAAGAATTCTGACATAAACATATCAGTCTCGTTGTTCTAGCCGTGTCATTTTTTCATCTCTCCTTGTCTCAGCGACGTCTTTGTTTGCGGATGACTTTTTTGCGCGGTAACGTTAGATAATAACGTGCGGAAGATACGCGGCTGTCGCGCATTATTTTAGCGACGAACTAGTTGAATGTTGGAAATGATATATAAAATCGGCGGTGCAGGCTCGGCTGCAGCTTGTTCAAATTTGCAGAGAGAAAGAGAGGGGACGTTGTTTGCCTGGTTGCGAGTCGTGAGAGGTCGTGACTGTGAGCTTTTTACTCGAGCCCCGGACGTTTCTTCGCATCCTTCCCATTTTCGCCGCAGCCGGAAGCGCGCGCTGCAACATCGAGCCGTTCTTTATCGTTACTTCAATTTGAATTCGAGTCGAATCCAATTCCGCGTAACGCGTATGAATCCCGAAAGGTGTATTGAGAGCATATGTCAGCGAGATCAAATCCGCCGGAGATTTTCCACTCGAAGTATTCATTTGATTGGAGCTCTGGCGTTCATGCATTGTTTTCGCAGGACCCCGGTTATTGAATTACCGTATCGAAACAAAACGCGCGCTGTAAAATCGGGATCGGGCCACTTGGAGAAGTGTAATGGATGATAATGAAACAGGACTGTGTGCGCCGAAGCTGCTGATGAGTAGTTCGTGTAACGGATTCGCGGGAATCGATATCGCAAAGGGTGTCGATTTTTCGAGGGCATCGTTCGATTGACGAATCGAATATTTCGGGAAAACGAATATGAGGAATATTCGTTTTAGCAGAATATTCCTCATATTCGAAAATCTCTCAAAAAAATGCTTTGAAAACATTTTAGGAACGTTTTGAGGACACTATCTGCCAATTTGAAAAAGTAAAATTTTCACTTTTGGGGAGAGAATCGTTTTTCATTTTTTGAAAAGTTGAATTCTAATCCTAAAAAGGTGAACTTACTCACAATGTCATTATTTCAACTTAACATTGTGAATAAGTTCACCTTTTTCAATCTAAAGTTAACTTTTTCAGAAAGTGAATATTCACTTTTTGAGTGAACAAGACCTATAACTTTCGAAAAAAGTAAATATGCACTTCAAAAGAGTGAATTTTTGAAGTGCAAATTTAGAGACAACTCTGAAAAAAGTCCTGCGATATCGACCAGACTTCGTGTGAAATTTCCCAGCTTAGTATAATCACATGTCAAAAACTTTGTGTTATCAGCAAGCCTGGTCCTGTGAAAATCGCAGGACCGATCTGCAACCGTGACAAGCCTGCAAATTGTTGCTGCTAAAGACTTAACTGGCATGGGAATATTCCATGAAAGTCCTGCATTATTGACGTGATAGGCTAATGAAAGCCACAATCCAAGCCAAGTGACGGAACACGGTAGAAGCTTCTTAAAATGTCTTATCAGAAACAGTATCTCGCTTTCCGACACTAAATCCGTTTTTGGTAATTGGACAGCTTTAAGTCTGTAAATAGGTTTTTACAAGTAGATATACTATTTACACCAGAAAACTGCAGGAATCTAGAAACTTGTAGCCGCATTCTATCTAACGTAATGCAAATCGTTCAATTTTTTTTGACAATTCTCGATATAATTACTAAAAAACGTATATACGTAAAAAAAGTATACACTTGCACAACACATTATCAGAATTTCAATAACTGAATATTCACTTATTCCAAGTGAAAAATCGTGCCTTACTAACTTATTTGAATAAGTGCACGTTCTTTCACGTCTTGAAATTTAAAGAGTAATCGTCAATATTTTTAAGTGATTTGAATCACATCATCCATCCATTTTACATAATATATTTGCAAATGATTCCCATTCTCAAAGACATTTGATACCTAAAACTGTTAAGAAATTCTCATTTCACTCTAAACATTCACTCTCACCCCTTTCTACATCCCAAAAAACCTCGAATTTTTACTTGTGAGTTACTCTCGCAAACTAATATTATTATTTTATTAAAACAAAATACAAAGTTCCTTTGTACGCAGCTTCGACTGCAAATAATGGTGTTGCTGCACTTTTTTCATAAGCACGGTTTCCAATCGCACCACCCCTAAAATATCCACCCCGCTATCATATTGCGTTCGACAAAGACGACTTAACTATCAAACCAATAACAACATTCCTACAATCCTCAAACCCGCGGTTGTGCCTTAATAACGAAACGAAAAATTGTCGTAACAAAGCACGACTACTCATACGAGTCCACCCGCTGTTTACTCTCTAATCAGTGTTTATTAAACCGGCAAAAACGCGCCGGGCCGGCGCGGAAATCCGGCGAAATGGATTCCGGGGTTTTATTGGAGCGGTCGACAGACATCGCCTGTAAAACAGTCGACGCGCGTTTGCGCGAATTTATGCACTCGCGCCGGGTTATACGTGGGTTAACTCGCCACTTTTTCCGGAAAAACATCGCTCGCTGACGTTTCGACCGACTTTCAAGATGATTCATCGCTCATTCGCCGTCGTACAATATCACGTCAAATTGTCGGACACGCGTCGAGTTCGCAATTTTTCGACCCCGGCAACGGAGAATGAACGTCGAAGAGACGTGGAAATCACGCCGGAAAGCGTTCCGCGGCGCTTGAACGCTTCGAGATGAACTCGGATCAAGATAAACGCGGCGCATTTTCTCGTGATAAATTATCTCCGGGGTAACGGACGAAGACGTTACACCTTTATGAAAACCCGGCGAAGAAAACGAGCGCATTTGCATACATGAATATTTTACAAACACGGAATCCCCGTGCATCCGTGTAATCATTCTGTTTACGTAGCGCCGGATCGCCGTGTTTAATCAGCTTTATTCCGGCGGAATTAAATGCCAGGAAGAGTGGAGAGAACGGGGAGGGAGGAGGAGGGGAATTCGCTTTTTAAACGCGAGATACATAATAAGCGCTCTGTCAATATTGAAGACTCCGTCGGAAATAATTGGATTATTATGTTTGGCCGATTAATATGCGAACGCTTTTTGTTTCAGCTGAAAGCTTTTTACGTTGATCTACTGGTGCCTTTGGAAACGAATTTGGAAAAGGATACAAAAGTCGTTCAGGTAATTTCAATGACGTCGACTGTCCTCTGTCAAACGAAGGAATTCCGTTTGACTGCTTTTTATTGCACACTTAACTCCGGAGTTTTATTTGAAATTGATTTCACGAGACTTGGCAAATATTTGCGTCAAACAGCTGGCCGTGATATCGCCATGTAATGTCGCGTTGCTGGTTGAGCGATTTCTTAAAACTGGCAAACATAGCTTTGTAAATTAAAGATAATTGTTTGACTCTTGACACAGGATTAATCTTGTTTGCCAGTTTTATCAACCAATTCCATTCAGTTGTCAAAGAGCCTGTGAAGTTTGTATTTAGACACCTCGCAACAATTTCATTTTACAATGCCCTTCAGTTCATGTTTATAGCTTTAACTGGATGTTGCAATATTGCAACATTTGCAACGTCATGTTTATCATTTCCAGCGCTGTTTTTGATGTTATTGAAGGTAGAAGAGAGTAAAATAAGACAGATCGATGGTTTGTGAAATTAATGCAAGAATTAGTCAGTACAAATTGTAAATTATAATTGGAATTGACAAATTGAAAAAAAGTAGAATTGGACTAGAAAATCCAACAACAATATTTTACTGAATTTTATATTTTAATCGATTACAATATTTTAGGGAGAGAGAATTAGAAGAATTAATGTTTTTAATCGACAAGAAACATGGAAGAAAGGAAACTGACATTTCTTACAAAGTTTGTCGATTTACCTTAACTTGCAAAGGTTTCACTGTTTAGTCGCTTTTTCGACTGCGCTCTTAAAGTAGGCAATTCATAAAGTCAACAACTTGACAAAGGATATTTAGTGAATAAATTGCAGAGAAAAAAAATAAAAAGAGTCGACGAACTTAATAGAAAAAAAGTCAGCAGATACGAGCAATTTTGCCAAGATTTTCAGAAATCGATATACAAAATATAAGATACAAAATAAAACTACCATCTTAAGAGATCCAAAATAAACTAATTTAATTCCAACTACTCCCGCTGTCGGCACTGCAATCGATACTTACACAGCCCATAACCATCCCAATACCCTCTTTTCCAACAAAAATTCCACTCTTCTACATTAAAATGAAAACTCAATTTCCAGAGCGAACAAAAAAAGTTTTTACAACAACACAAGACCAGATCGGAAACGTACAGCAAAGCTGCGGCGTCAATGAAAAAACAAAGGAAGAAGTCCCGCGGAGCCAGCAAGAGCGGTTTGGCCATGGATAAGGAGTTAAGGAATATGCAAATCCTCGAGGAAGAAAAATCAAAGTTGGACGCATTTTGCGAGCAAAGCCTCAAGAACGTGAGTGCCCCGACTGTGAATAATTTGCCAACAACACAGATCAATTGTCGCCATTTTCTTCGGTTTTTAGCTTTCATCTCGGTTAACCAATTAATACGCGAATAATTGTCGAGTAAACCGCCTTTCGAGTGAATCCAATTTGCTAAGTGATCGCAGCAAATAACAATGCAACGATTTTTGCAGGCAATGACGCAAGAACGCAGAAGATACGGCTTTGTTCTCGAGCGGCAGTGCTCCCTTGCCAAGCATTATGCAAGTTTCCACGAGGTTGCCCTGGCCGCACTTCATCCCTCTGTGGACGAATGGCGCGAAGTCGCAGCGACCCGAGAGTACTTGCCGCAGTCGGTCGAGGATATGTTTGCCTCGAGACTTCGGGTAAACGCGTTATATCATAATTATCGTCTTAGTTACACGTGTTATTGTATCCAATTACATGACAGGATACGAGGCGCTTGATAAGTGGGATTCACCGTCATTGTTAATGTGCCACTTTGGGAGGCAACGCGGGTAGTTTATGGCCCATTATTTGCGATTATCAATCAATCAGTATTAATTTCAAATTGAGAATAGGAAATTGAAAGTTGGTTTGAAGAATTTGAAGAGTTTGAAGAATTTATAAAACGTCCATTTGTAGGAACAAATGAACGTTTATTAAACGTTTTATAAACGTTTATTATTTAATGTCCAATAAACGTTGTGTGAAAGTTTAAAACGATTACAGAAGGTTTTGTTCCGTTGGGCTGCACAAAGAAAAATAAAAACTAATATTTAAAAACGGCGGTTTTTAAATTCAATTGAACAGTTTGTAACGTTTTAATGAACGGTTGACTAAACTCGAGACTCCAAATAATATTAATGTTTTAAATATTTACGACATTTTAAGCTTGGATAATATTTAGTTATCCTTTCATTAATTTTATATGAAAAAACTAAACTATAAGAACTAAAAGAAAACAAATACCAATCTGAAGTAAATTCAGTTCTACTAAGGATATTTTTTCAGATGATTTATTAATACATAACAGGATGTTAGTTTTTAATGAACTGTTCATTCGTTTTTAGTTATGGTTTGTGAATTTTTAACGTACTGTCCAATGTTTTTTAATGTCGTGCACATCTGGACGGTGAGTGATGAACTATTCATTAATTTTTCATTTTTTTCTCCGAGTATAATATTTGCGCAATGTTTAAAGGAATCAATTTACTAAATATAATCAAATACAAGTCAAATAGAACATTAGACAAAATTTGCGAAAATAAATACATTTTTCTGATAGGGAATGTAATATTTCAGAAAATCAATGTAACCAACCTCACCTTTGTACGGCGAAAAGCCATGAACAATTGAAATAAATAAATATTTTATTATTATTATTATATATTTCAGAAAATAGATATTATGGATGCTTTAAACCAACTTAACATTGGTAATTGAACGTTTACTAATTTCAGTTCAAATTTGATATTTTTTCATGCTGGACGTTTGCAAATATTAGCATGATCATTCACTGGTAAAATGTCTCTAATAGAAATATAATCTACACTGTAAAAATGGTTTAAGTTTAAAGTATTTAAACAGTGCAGTTGCAAATAAATGAACTTTCATTTTAAAATCAAAATTAAAGTCAAACATTAATTTAAGAAAATAACACCACGTGTGATTGAAACGTGATTCATATACTGTAATAAAGTCTGCCTCTAATTTTACTCCCAATTTGGAGAATAATCATTGAAATGATAAAAAGTATAAGACGTAATTTGTATTTAATGTAAATAATAAAATTTGTTATTTTAATCGATATTAAACTGACAAATTTTGACAACGTTTAGAATTGTCAAAATTGTTAAAAAGTTTTCCCAACTTGATTATTTAATCGTGGCATATTTTTTAAAGTATATATGTGTATGCGCATATATGATTTATACGCATACACAGATTAAAATTTGTAAATTTAAATAAAAATAGGTTTTAAATAAATTTGAAACCTAAAATAGGTTTCAAAAACCTATGAAGTTTGAAACCTAGAATAGGTTTGAATTGAAATCCTTTATCTTGAAATTTGTAATATGTATCCCTAAAAACTTTTC
Organism: Ceratoteleas bidentatus; assembly: GCA_022817645.1. Classification (NCBI taxonomy): domain Eukaryota; kingdom Metazoa; phylum Arthropoda; class Insecta; order Hymenoptera; family Scelionidae; genus Ceratoteleas; species Ceratoteleas bidentatus. Next base: position 11,055 of record JABFPB010000364.1, read on the forward strand.
TGAAAATGATACTTCCTCCTTTAAAAGGATCAAAAAGATGCAAATCCTCTATCATCTCCACACTCTTAAAACAGTATATTTATCGTAAACGGAATTCTTTTATTATGAAAAGATTTTCTGCTTCAATTTTGCATAAAAGGAAGTCCTTTCACAATAAAAGGAATAGTTTTAGTGCAATTTTAATGCAGTTTTACCTATTCAGTTTAAAATAAATCATTTCTTCATAAAATTAAGTTGTATTAAGATAAACGGATTTTCACAAAATTACCCTATTTTCAACATAACATGAAGATTTTTAAGAGTGCAATCTACTCACCGTATACAATCATTATCCCATTTTACAACCCGACTTTCATCCACCAGTATCACTATTCCACCAAAACGCTATTTTCAACATCAAATCAACATTATCCTCTCCCAAACCCCATCATTATTTGTTTAAACACTGCAAAATGCTCTCCGGTTTCGACGTTTAACATAAAGTTACTCGAGTAATAACCTGCCGCGTTACAACCGAGTCAACATCACCGAAAATTGCTCACTTTGGAGCAACAACTCGGGCTCCTGAGCTCGCCATTTTGCACTCTATGATGGTGAAGTAATCCACTCCACTGAAGCATTCATAACTAAAAGCACCCTTCGGTGTTGCAGCAAGTGTCCTTCTGGCCCGAGGACGAAGAAAACGGAGGCTCGGAATTGACGATGAGCTCGCAGCTGCGAAAAACGCGCAGCATGGACAGCTCTTGTCTCGAGCTGCGACTAGGATCAGCCGCCGGAAACGCGTCTACGAATTCCCAACAAAACATGCCGCCCAACGCAGCCCCGGCCCTATCCCGGGCGCGATCCGAGGTCAATTTGCACGCGTCCACGCTTTCTTTAGGACCTGGTAAATAACCCGCTCTTAATTAAACGAACGCTCTCACCGCCGCGAGACAACAAGCGTGTTTTCCGAATTAATGTGGAGCCACTCCAATGCCGACCGTATGCCTGATTAATTCCAGTTAACGCTGCGGCGATTTCAATATCCGTTTGGCTAATTAACAGGCCTTACGCCTTAATAGAGCTTTTCAGAAAGAAATCGATTAAGTTCTTGTCCTAGATTCGCTCTAGAAAATTTTGCTCTTGAAAATTTTCGGGTTCAAAAGTTCCAATCAAAATGTTCGAATATAAGGATAGGGTGCACCCTTAAAATCAACTGTTATATAGTTTAGAATAAATTAAAAGCAAACGTATATCGAAGGGTAACTTTTTCCGTGGATTCAAAGGGTGTAAAATTAGTAAATTAGTAAAAAAGTGTTATTTTGAGGTTATAGTTTTCAAGACTTCAAAAAGGAAGGACTTTTTTGAAAAAATCTCTTCATTAAGTTGTAGAGCATGAAATTTTACTTCAGAAAATGACTAATGGATATTTTTATTGTGAAATTCCTGAAAGTTGATAGCATTAAAAAATTGTCAGTATACGTTAAATTTTGATCAAACATCAAATATGATTGGAATTCATGTAAGTTTGACTTTTAACGTACTCAGAAATATATTTAAGACGCCAATGAACTTTTCATGACATGGAAATTGATTATTCGCAATTGTATAGTATAATTAATTTGTTATCGTTTTTGTTACAAGAGCTTATGAAATCAGTTATTAAATTATTATTTCTTATTTTTTGATTGCTTATATTTTATATAACTTTGCTTTTAATTTATTCTAAACTGTATAATAGTAGATTTTAAGGGTGTACCCTATCCTTAATATTTTTTTTAGTAGAAAAGGGTTAAAAACTTAAAACATTCAGATTCGAAATATCATACTACGAATGCTAAATATTAGACAAAGATTATCTACTAACCAAGTAAACTTTCATGAAGTAGAACAAGCTTTCTATTTACTTGTCTATTAACTATTTCTATTTACTCGTCAGTCAAATCGATTTCCCAAATGACCAAGTAAACTCTGCATGCCGCAAGCAGATATTTTTAAGAGTGCTCTCAACGTAAAGTCAACCAATTATTCCGCGAGAGTAATTTGATAAGTTTCGGTTACTATTTAGTAACGGACTGAACGGGGGAGATTCCTTATTATTGATCCTCCCTGCCCTGCAACGATTCGACAAACAAATCGTCGCTGCAGCATCCCGAACGCTTAACGTTTATTTGCCGAACGATCAATAAATGAACTAAAATTTATTTCCGGATTAATTGACAAGCTACATAAACATGTGACGTCACGCACTGCAAGCGTGGCAAAATATTTGGAGAGCTGGATATCCAATGTCACGTGCGATGTTTGCATCGGCAACAAAATTCACCATTTTTCCGGCTGGATGCCACTGGTCGAGCTTGGATTATTGTAACGGATCAAAACGTTCTTCGGGAAATAAAAAGTTGCATGGAATAACAATGAAATGGTAAAAACTGGAAAAAGGGGAAATTCGACTTAAAAAAATTCGAGCGAAAGAATCATCGTTCGAAGCGTAATTTTGAATTTGAATAACGAGCTTACTCACGACATTTGCATAGTCGTTTGGATTCATTTTAACGCGATTGACGCGCAACAGTAAAATGTGTTTTCAGATTTTAATAACAACAACATTATGCGTGTTAAGCGGGTGCTTTAATGGCGCAAAAACGGCCTGGCAATTGCAAAAGTGTGGAAAGCGCGTTTCACGTGCAGCTAAAAAATATGAATGCGCGCGAAAAAGGGTTTTGAGGCGTATTGTAATGGTTCACGGAAAACCGAGCTTACGATTTTTACTTACTTTTTATAATGTACATTAAGAATTCGTTTTGTGTACATTAAAACTACTTTTGTAGACCAGTATGACAAAGAAAGTATACTGCTACATTTAGAGTAAGAGCTTGTAATATTACGAATAATTTTTTCGAAACGTTACAGAGTTTAGCATCAATCATATATAATCATACTGTAATTTTACATGACATGCAATTAAAATCAGTGGTTTCTATTGCAATTTGAATAACAGTATAGGTTTTTGTTTAGTTTCATTAAGTAATCTCCAGAATAAAATATAGTTTTTGATAATTCATTAGATTTGAAAACAATTCATCAACTTGGAGTATACGTTTTCAGGTTATATATGAAATTTAATTCACCAATTGTAGAAATGGTCTGTGACTGTACAGTAGTTTGGTGTGAAATTACAATAAAACTAGGTATTTTTTTATCTCAGTACATTTTACTGAGGTTTTGCACATCAGTTTTTGTATTTTAATAAAATACGTCATTCAATGCGATGAAAATCAAAAAAATGTCCAAAACCTTGTATGCCCTAAGAAAAATGTACGTGCAAAAGTGACATGATTTATAATACACTCTAAGAAAAACCCTTGAACTGTAATACGTTCACTTTTACATTAAAAAATCTCCAAGAGGATCTCTTTAATGCAAAAGGGAAAATTTTTTGTTTGTAGGATATCGTTTTGAAGTATATTGACATTCTTCATTAAATAAATGAATCACTTAAAAATAAAAGTTACTCATTTAAACGATTTTCGTTTCATCATTAATAGATATTATTTTAGAGTGTATGAGAACTCAAATAAGACGTCTGATCTCGTCTGAGAACTATTTGAGATCCCAAGTGAGAAATCATATCAGATCTCATATAAAAAATCATGCAAGATTTTTTTAACGGCGAGGTTAAAGCTGTGTAAAGAAATTTAGAAGCACTTTTAAGACCCCCTAGTATCCCTAGTTTCTACTGTGTAATATCCTTTCTTACGGTTATAAATTCAAACTCAGCTTCTGAAAGCAATGACATTCAGTGCAATTCAATGAAACATTATTTTTTGAGGAAGTTAAATAAAAATCAACACCTTATAAACTTTTATTATCACTACTCAAATGTAACTAATTCAATTAAATGTCTAATCCGTGAAAATCTCATCCGACCTCTTTCTCCTCACTTTTCTTTCTTGAGATTTTGGCTACCTTTAAGGGTTCTCATCCCACTCTGCGTCGCGATAGCGATGACGCATTAGTCGCAGGTTGTCTCTTATGTCATGTTTTCTATTCGATGTTTTCTATCGACGAAAGTTGAGCGATGCGATTTGTTCCGCAGACGTACCGGAAACACCGCCCCGGCCCCGGTCCATGGCACCAGCTTCGCGAAACAGCGGCGGCACCAGTATGAGCGCCAGCGGTTGGGGAGACGCGCCTCTGGCGAGAGCCCTTTTTGCTTATCTGAGCTCCGGGGAAAATCAACTCAGCTTTTTAGAGGGAGATCTCATTGCTTTGATGGGTGAGCGCCAATGAACAATCCATCGTTTTTTCGCTTTGTCCGGATGCCCCGATATTTAAACGCGCAGTTCCTCGGGCCGTCGGCTTTGTCCGTCGGAAAAAGTTGTCGGGCGAATTTTTAATGAATCTCGGGCGCGAATTTTGCATTCGAATGTTTAGCCAAATCGCACTTTCGTCATTGTATTTTGTTTCGATGCAGGCGACCGACAGAAGGGATGGCAATTCGGCGAGAATCTGCGCACCCAAAGCACCGGCTGGTTCCCTTTGGCCTACACCGAAAACGTGGCCGACGAAGCGCCAGGGTAACGTATCACGTATTTTCGTTTAAACCCCAGCGATCGATTCAAGTGGCACACATTTTTTCGACATTTTGGCACGATCAGTTCGTTCGAAATTTCAGCCTTGCTAATCGGTGACTTTGAGTTACTAGCGTCGCCTAGAACCTCCATAGGTCACTTTCGCATGGCGACTTAATTAAATGAATTGAAATTTGCAGATCCCCGAATCACGGAATTAATAATGGCCAAAGTTCCGAGTCAAGGGCGAATCCGCCCTGTAAGCCACCCCCGAACCGTCCACCTATGCCAAACAATGAGGAAGCATCGTCGGGGGGGAACAATGGCAGCAACAGTAATAATGGCAATACGACGACAAACGTACCGAAAAGTAGCAGCACCCACAGCATCACTACCCCGACTAACCGTTCATCTAAAGCGGTAAAGTGTTTACTTGCAGTGTTGAATCTATGCGGAAACCCATGTTAATTAACCACCATTATAACGAAAGTTTAATTAAAAGTTCGCCCTTTTGTCGAATAATCCGAAATAATTGTTTAGTTTCTTGGCGGGTTTGAGAATGTTGCACCTTAAATGCGTCTACGGAGAGATAACTAATTGGAGCAGTAAATAGAGGAGTGCAGTCGTATTCATCTCAATTTAATAAACTTATTTCTACTCGAGCACTTCATGGAGCAATTCATATGGACTAAGTTCGAGTCCTCGCTTCCCCGCTGTAATTTAGCCTTAGTTTTCCGTGCGGTCTTTCGCAATGAATATTCCTTCATGTAAATGAATTATGAGACAAGCAATTTTGTTTCATAGGTACGTTCGTCTGGTACACTGCCAACTGTGTTAGCCGGTGGTCGAAGAGTGCAACCACCGGCGCCGCCGGTGCCGCCCCCACAAGCGGTTACTTCGCTTCACAGCAGCAACGACAGTGGCTTTTCCAACGAGCCTCCGGTTCAGCCGGATATTGATTACAGCGACGACGAAGCGATGAGGTAAGAACGAGTTATTTTTCGACTACGTTGATTATTACTCTTTAATTAGAAATGCTAAGTACATCCCGTAGTTTGCTTATTTTGAAACTCATTCAAGTGACTATTACTGCGTCATTAAAAATTATTTTACTTCTGGTCGCTAAGGGTTCGCGTAGATACTACTACGCGAACTCATAAAAAACTCATAAAAAGTCGCAGCTGTCCAAGACCAGGGTTAATAATTTCGAATGACCAAAACAAAGTATTTGTAAAAAGTTGGCATGCCCCTTAAGCTTTGTACAATTTGCCGACATTTGCTACTGTTCGATTTAAAGAACAATCCAGGATACAAAGGATCTCGGTCGTCTCCCAGAAATTGCCCCTGAGGCTGGCTGCAATCCGATGTAACGATCAGATTGCAACCAGCTACTGGCCCCTGAATCAACCTCGACTGGAAACCAGCCTTACTTCTGGATTACGTTCTTTTTTCTCATTCTTGTAGATTCCGCATGCGTTACTTCGATCGATGGAATTAAATGCGACGTGGTGGTGGCCCCTATCCCTTGCCTTAAAGTTTCGTACAGTCCCAATCCAACCCAGTTCCTACCCATGATCGCTTTCCCCATTTGGCACGTAGCAGGTCCATATCTTCTGGTTCTTGATTTTTTGGCACAGCTCTCAAACTCTCTCTCCGTTTCTTATCTCATCTTTTTCATCTTCATCTTCTTTTTCTTCGTCTTCTTCTTTTTTTGTTTTCTTCTTTCTTCACTCACGTACCCAACCTCAAAAACGCAGACGTCGACGTAAACCACGAGCTGAACGCATCGCTGAGGCCGAACGCATCAACAAGCAGCCAGGTAACCAGCAGCAGAAGCAATCCAGGAACGAGTCCAAAGGCTCATCCAAGGACTGGAAGAACGATTCCTGGAAGACCATTCCTAGTGACGATAAAAATTGGCAGGGGTACAGAAGCGCGATGGATCTCTGGTCCGACACCAACAGCCACGGGAACCAGAAAAGCGAGAGCAGCAGTCGTTACCGGAAGTCTGAGGGTAACCAAGAATGTAGAGAGTACTCGAATCGTGAATCCGAATGTAATGAGAAAAAGTCCAAATCTTCTAAATCCGAGTACCGATCCAGTGGTAACAATAGAAGCAATCGGGCAAGCAGTAACGAGGAGCCTTCCAGAAATGAATATCGAAGACGTGGAAATGAGGAGAACCGACGTGAAGGACCTGCGAAACGTGATCAACGGGCTGAAGAGTCAGACGAAGATGAGGTTGAAGAAGAAGAAGAGTATGGTGAGAGCATTGAATTCACTGGTAGGTACGAAAGTAAGAAATACTACGAGAACAGCAGTGAAGCCCCAGAAGAGAAGACCCGCAGAGACTACGATGAGCAGCTCAGATACGATCGCGAGAAGAGTTCGTCCAACTCGTCATGCAGCAACTCCGACGACGAGAGCACCATAACCATCCCGGAAACTGGTCGTAAGGTGGAACACATCGCGCAGAAATTAGAGCAAACTGCGCAAAAGTATGCCAGGGAACACAGCCCGCCAAAATTCATGGACAGAAGAGGTGAGTACAAGAGTTTGGAGCGGGACCACGACGAGAAACAGCAGCAGCAACAGCAACAACAACAGCAGCACTCCATCAATTATGACAAATACAACGACAGAGATAAGAGTCGTTACAGCGACCAGGAACGCTATTACGAGAAGAGTCCCTCCAGACACTCTACCCTCACTTACGAACGAGAGCAGAGTTTTGAGAAAAGTCAAAGCAGAAACAGCAGAAGATTCGAACGACCACGTCCTCCTTCCGAAGAGGCTCCGGAACGCCCAAAGGAGCAATCCAGAGACAGACATTATTCCGACAAGGAGGAAATCTACGGAGAAACGCGATCCAAGTTTGAGCGCACTTCCATGAACCTGGACCGGGACCGCGGCTATGAGTCCAACTTCGAGACCAAGCTAGAGAGGAGCAAGATCATCGAACGCCATGGGTATCCCAAGCAGAGCCGCTTCAACAGTCTGGAAAGAAACGATACCAACAACAACACCTTGAACAGCAACCGGAAACCCTTGTCAATCCGACAGATGAGCAGCAACGAGTTCCTGATTCAAAACGGTAGATTCCTCGAGATGGACTCTAAGAGCCCGAAGTTGGTGAAAAGGACCAAGTCCTTCTGGCGCTTCAGACGAGACTCCGAGGTTCTGGAAGGCATGGCACTGTGGCAACACAGGTCTCTCGTGGACATCCCGAAGATGATCAAGAAGGAGCAAAAGAAGTCCCGGTCCAAGAAGGAGGAAGGATACAGCAAATCCAGCTCGGAGGAGAGTCCAGAAAGGTCCAGAGAGTCTGATAAGAAGAGCAGCACTTCGACACTGACCAACGAGCGTCAGATAGACGAACCGAAACCTGCGGAGAGGAGTCACGTGCCTGAAAGGAACTACTTCGACGAGTTCCCAACACCAGCAGAGAGGCCCAAGGCTACGGAGAGGACGGAGTACCGGCAGCAGAGGGAGCGTTCGTACTTCGTGGGTAACGTTTCTCGCAAGGCCATCATTGAGAACGAACGTAAGCGCAGTCTTCAAGCCAAAAGGAACATGATTGTGGCAGAGCTGAAGGAAAACAACGAGGCGAAGCGGAACGACCGCAGGAGGAAGAACTTCGGGGACGATGACGATGGGTTGATTCAGAGCTTCACCGAGACTGAGGCCAGCGACGAGGAGTCTACGTACAGCTGCATCGTGGTTAAGGACCAAGTGATCTCTGAGAAGACCCTGCTGCCCAGGACGAAGTTGAGGCGAGAAGGTGCAAGGGAACGAGAACGAGAACGGGATCGCGATCGAGAGCGGGACAGCGAGAGGGACAAAAACACCTGCGGGCCCTGGTACGACCTGTGGGGTGTCGACTCTTCGGTTGTGAAGAAGAAAAAGAAAAACTAAATGGATCGCAGAAGTTGCTGCCACAAACTGAACGATCTTCTTTTGGGTTCGATCTGTTTTGTTATGGGCAATGGATGTGTCATATTTACATTCAAATCGACTGTTTTTGGAAGTATGGTTTCATACCAAGAAAATTAATATAAACTTCACTTTCAGATTATAGTATACCTATTCAACTGCTCAAAGTTGGATGGGTTTACAGTTCTAATTGTCGTTCAAATGTGACACATCGTCGTCCTTTTACATTTTATTTTATTTTACCCCATATTTATGTTACGTTAATTTACGTTATCAACATACAAATATATTTTTATATGTTATATTCCTTTTGCTCTGCGCTTTTCATACAGTGTACTCTTTGAACATAGGTTCCACGTAATCGCAGCTTCTACGTCTGGTCGTGTTGATCATCGTTTAATTTTTATTCACAATCAGACAAATGGTACTTCGATGCGATCAATCGAGAAACTACTAGACAAAAGAAAATTCACAAACATAAAATAGCGAAACTGCTCCAATTTCGAGGAGAATTCCACTCCGACTAGGCTAATTGCCCAACTTCACATCGGATTCACGCTTAACCAATAAAGTTTTAAAGTTCGATTCCGTAAAATTCAAGAGTCACGGGACTTAATGCTTGGCAGTTTCGGGTGCAACTTTTCGAATTATCATTTGTCTTCCAGGACTGCGAAATCCGTTCGCAAGTTTGGAGATTACAATTATGAGTCGGCGCGTAATTGCTCGTTTACATTTTACCCTTGCATGTAAAGGATACAAGCTGCGCTCGCATCGCTTCTTGAATGAGCTTCGGCATACAGAAGCCCAGGCCATTAGCGTAATTGCATTTTTTTACGCGCCCTAAGCAGTGACCGCCAAGATGGCTCGATACCTTTGATTCAATTGCGCAGCGTTCGATGTTTTTGTTGGCACGATTTCATTTGGCACGCTACTATTCTAGGACGATCTTTCCAGGATAATAAAACAAGATCGTGCCATCGAATCGGAAAAGCCTCCAATTTGTATTGAAGCTTTGGCGATTGGCTTCATATACGGAAATCTTTTTGCGAGTAATGTCGACATTTACGTGTTCCACATCAGATTTGCAAATGCGCAGACAAAAAGATTAAAAGCAAGACTAAAGCGTCGAGGAATGACAGACTCGTCTGTATCGCTGAAAATAATCAATTGTGGCATAAGCTTTTGTCTGCGTGCTTGAGATTAGCACATTTTCGAGCGATGCACCGCGCCGTAGAGTCTCGTTTGCGTTTTGTAAAGTCGCACGTTAACACGTCCGATCGTGACGCTCCGCCGGACTGCTGCTATTTCGCACCACCAGTCGATTATTAACTCGTACTCGTTTGCAGGACCAACGTGTTTGCGACGGTGAAACTGCGAAAAACGAAAACCAACGACCGTTCGGCACCGGCGCTATCATGAAGCAAGACACCGGTTTAAGCGGACGATCAAAGCGAAAGCATGCTTTATCCCGAACCGCCTCGTGTCCTTTTTATCTGGCAATGTCGCTCAATTTCGCGTACCCGCCGAGCCAAAGATGCACGGCAAAGTATCGTCGCAATTACATGCTGCACGAAAAAAGACGCAAAACGCGGCGAATGGTATTACGCAAATAACGTGTACAGAGCGAAATCTCGATGAAAGTTTAAACAATATTTTTGCATTCGAATTATTCCTGTTGTTTGCGGTAATCAAAGGCATTTTCTGCGCGCGTATGTTTTCGAACTTCATTTGATTTGGAGTTTTAGTAGGATTGGGTTCTCTGGTTCAAAGGACGTAGAGTTTCAATATGAAATAGTAATAAAATAAAAAATTCAGTTCTAATGTGAAATATGATTTAATAAGAATGCCGAAACACTATTATTTATTTGTTGAAAAATAATCATTAAAAATTAGAATGATTCGGCATACATTTAATATGAAATTTTTTTATGTGAAATTGTATTAGTTGTGAATTTTCTTTGCGAGGGTACTATTTATTCTTGAAAGAGTAAGTTCTTTGAAGCAGCTTAGGCATTCAGAGTATTGGGGTCTATGATGTTGATACTGAATATGGAAAAGCTTTTTACATTTTTTTAAATTTTTGTATCCGATGAACAGTACTGAAAATGTTATAAGTATTCATAATTGCTGGTCAAAACTTTTTAATTTGAATTTCGTCTTAGAACCCAATACCTCCCAATAATATATGTTCGAATGTTCACAATTTTGAAAAAAAAACTGCCGTGAGTCAGTCAGCTTCTGTCAGACAATCTTTTGAGTGTACTTTATCCGTCCATAAATGTCACATGGATGTTATCGTACTAACACGTTGACTGTCACATTATTTTCGACAATTCAAAAACGATTAGAAATGTTCACCCATTTTCACGTTTTCCAGAGTTTCGCTTCTACTTTGTACGCGAAATGTTGAAGACTGAAAATGACACCATCCACTTTGTACTTCTGTTTGTATCAGTGGTATACAAATTTTGAAGTAAAAAAATTCTATTCTCTCCACGTAACATATTTGTTACGTAACAGTCAACGTGTTGAATCTCACTGTAAATAGAGTGTAAATTCACGTCGTCCGGTTGACAAAAAGAATTTCGCATCTTATACAAAAAATTCATAATTAAAAGTCCTAGCGGTGAAATTTGTCATCTAATCCGAGTGTCGATACGTAAAAACACGTATTTTGTACAGAAAAATCGCGAATTAGGTAAAAAAGACATCGTCCTGTTGAGATTGTATAAAGCACAGTGGAATTTGACTTTTTTTGTAATCGAATCGAACTAAAGGATTTTGATTTCCAAGGGACACGATCCGCAAATTAACGCCAAATGGAGTACGTATTCTCTTGAAAGAATGGCTCTTCATGAATCTCCACTTAGTGCAACATCGCGGAACTGAAAGTGATGCAATTACGATGCAAGTCAAGCAGAATTCCAGACGTTGAAAAAAGTTGAAATTATGATTTTTCCAGAAACCGCAGACGAAGGAATCGCATGCGTACCTATATTCCTCTATTCGTAATTATGTGAACTTAAAGCTTTTTCTCTGGAGTTCGAAACTCTGGGGACCCGTCATTATCCGAAAGGATCATTTTACGTGCGTGCCTGGCTTCGAGAATGCGGAAAAACTTTTGCTACTCTTCATTGGAGCCAACTTCAGCCGAAAATATTTCATGTCAATTTCAATGAAAACTGTCATCGAACTGTCCTTTTCTGATGTTTTATTTTTCAGTATCAAATTTAATAATGTAACAACTGTTGAAAATGAAAAATATGAAAACTAAAACATTTTTTTATTATACAAATTAACAATATGTTGAAGAAATTATCATAAAATTACTAATCTCTTTTATATTTCGGATTTCTTGAACTCTAACTAAGGGTAGTATGTTTTATTATTTTATATTTTCCTGGTAAACTCCTAAATCTAACGAACCTTGACAATTAAAATCCCAGTTAGCAATTTCCCAGTCATAACTTTTTAGTCATCAAAATTTCAAGGAATTATAATAAATCTAAAATAGGTGTAGAACACCCTTAAGGTTTCACTTTAAAAAACTAGTCCTGAATCATCCTCGCCGTAAATTCTTACCACTTCGATGTCAAAAGGCAGAAAAAAAGACAAACGAAAATCGAATGCATTCAAGTGAAATTGCTCGAGTAACCCGTAGGTATAGACACGTAACTAATTACAGCTCTCTTATAACTAAAGTTACCAATAGCAATAATTTTATCTTGTAACGCAGTTAGCTTCGGTTTGTACAACGAGTGCGGGCAATTAGGGCAACGAAAACTTGAGCACTTAGACTTTGTCGAACTGTAGAGCCGATTATTTTCGCAGGTTTAGGCTAACTCGTTTTCGGGGTCAATGCAGCTTTTCTCCCCACAGCAGAGGTGAGGACGATTAACACTTAGCTTACTGAACGCACGAACTATTTCTCCAACAAATGACGTCAATTGACACGTGATTCAGGATCAATGAAATCAACGAAACTGACGCCTTGATTAAGCACCAATCACCGTTACGAAAACAAAAAACGGAATGTTTACACGTTATATACCCGTTGACTGTCGATTCCACGTTGAATCAACGTTGAATCAACGTTCCAAAAGTAAGCCTCGTATAGCAACGAGGGAAGCGTCCCTTTTTCACATTTCTAATTCCGTAAAACGAAACACGTTTGATATTATATCCAAGCCGGAAAAACAAACACGACTTCGCATTTCATCGACGAAGTTGCGAACAAGAGTTCGGCAGGAGGAACGTTTGTGCTTCTTGGTTTCGACGAATGCTCACGAGATGAAAGTTGTATCCTCTTACATAGCTTTATATACAAGATCGCAAAAGAGTTTTGAAAAGCAAAGTTTTATAATGATATATATATAGAGAGAGAGGAGGAGAGAAACAGAGTAATGTTCACTTTATTTAAGTACATTGAGAAAAACGGAACCAGTCGAATGCGAGCGCAATGGAGACTATGCGCTTGCGAGCGCTCGAGCGAAAATTAAAAACCAACGCGAATCTATTTTCATTGCGTTTAACGTCGGCCAAATTTTTCTCATTGTATTGTAATTAAATGGAAATGTTAATATATATAATGAATAATATAGAGATACGAATATATACGTAGATAAGTAAGGCTAGTTTTTAAGTGGTGAGATAGTGCGGCGCAAACTGGCACTGCGACAAGCAAACGAGTCGAATCGCTCTCGCGTGCCACTTGCGACGACTTGGGTAGATTAGATCGAAAAATGAAAAATTGTTGTCTTATAATAAACATGTATACAAGCATATACATTATATACATCGTTGTTATTAAATTCACATTTTTGTGAAGCACGTCGTTTTATTCACCCTAATCCCATTTCTAGCTCTTAAGGGGAAGTTGAGGGAAAGTTTGCATCAAGAAAGTTTACTGCGATTTCTGGTTATTACAAAAACGCGAAAGTTGCCGTTTTTCGTACAAGAAAGAGTAAGGTAAATAAATTAACTTTCTAAAAAAATGTTTGCAATTGCCTTTTTTCTTTTTGAGACATTGTGCATTGAGAATGCGTTTTGCTTGATTACTGAAATTAATTAATCGTACAAATAAGCCTGGTAAATAAATTGTTAACGTCGAGAAAATTGGATAACGTTGGAGATTGCTGAAATATTTTATAAAAGGATTAACAATGGCCAGTAAAGGACGTTTTATACATGTTGTATCATAACACGATAACTACGTTTAAATTCAATTCCTCTGTAACAATAATAAAAACTTTACGCAAGTTTTTTAATAGCACACTCAAAGTCGTTTTCTTAAGTGTGTTGGTGTATACGAAGAGATTGACTTGTATCACTGAAAACGTACTAATTTCGTTATTATTTCAATTTCTCGTGAATGGGGTGCAAAGATTTTTAATAAAATTTTCTTTCAAAGTCGGAATAGATTCTTCCGACTTTAAGGGGATACCGGGGTGAAAAAATAAGTGTCCGATAAAAATATCCTAGGAAGTTGACTTTTTGGGACATTATATGGATCGATGAAGTCATATAATTTTTATATAGTGGCACCCCCAGGGGGACCCCCTTTTCGAGAAAAATAAGAAGAGTAGGAGTAAAAATGAATATTTTTTAAAAAGCTTACACTATCTTGTAGAAAAACATATTTCTATTCGTAAAAAATGTTTGAAGTCAATATATTGAAAACTGTCGGGGAATTTCAATCTTTTGCACTAATTCCGTTTTTTAAATATGTTTAAGAGTTAGGAAAAATGGAAAATATGATTATATACAACACTTTCAATATAAATTTATTGTTTTTAATCATAGAAAATATTTTCCAATATATATTTATAATATTATAACTTTTCAATTACTTACTTTTGTAAGTTTGTGGAAATTAGTTTTTAGTAAAAAGTAATTGTATTGAAGACTTATCTTTTTAAATATTATTGTAAGTTAAGGTTGTAAAAAATTTCCATAATTTATTTTGACAAAAGGTAAATAGAATAGTAGGGTATGGTTACATTTTCAAATTAGTAATTGAATTGAAACATTTATAACAATCTGAACATTTTCAGAAATTTTTCCTGCGCCATAGGTGGTTCCTTCTTCTCGTCTGACTGCTTTTTCTCTTTCTAAAATAGCATGAGAAACGATTTTACGTACACGTTTATAGTTCTGTTCTTCTCGAATTTACGGCTGAAATGACGTTAAAATATCGACATTCAGTTGTTTTAGAATATTTGTCAAGTAAAAATGTTTAGAAAAGTCGGCATATTAATGAAAAAAGATATTGATTAATTAATAAAAAAAATCGTTTTACTTTACAAAATGTTTAACGATTTCTTAAAAAGACAATAAATTTATATAAAAATGTTGTATATAATCATATTTTCCATTTTTTCTAACTCTTAAACATATTTAAAAAATGGAATTACTACAAAAAATTGAACTTCTCCGACAGTTTTCAATATTTTGACTTCAAAATTTTTGTACGAATAGAAAATTTTGTTCTACAAGACGGTGTAAGCTTTTTAAAAAATATTCATTTTTACACCCGGTCTTCTTATTTTTCTCGAAAAGGGTGCCCCCTAGGGGTGCAACTATACATAATTTGTATCGCTTCATCAACGCATATAATGTCCTAAAAAGTCAACTTCCTAGGTTAATTTTATTGGACACTTATTTTTTCACCCCGGTATCCCCTTAAAAGAAAATGTTAGCTTCGGAGATTAAACATTTCGAATTGGTTAAATTGTTCGAACAATATACATTTTAAATACTCAGACATATTTATTTCGGTGGGCTTCATTTCCAAAGTATTTTCTACACAAGTTTTGTATATGAAAATGTTATCAGATTTTTATTTTTTATATTTTAATCCTTTTCATGTTATATGAATACATTTTAATAGTAAAAAGAGAATGAATTACTGTTTTAATAGTAATTAATTTACTATTTTAATAGAAATACTATTTACTATTTTAATAGTAAATTAAGGTAGAAACTGTGACAATTTGTATTGCTTTTGGCCAAATTTCACAAAGTTAAAAAATGTACGAGACCACTTCAATCGAAATATGCACAATAATATTTCAATTGTATAATTTAAGTGTTTGATAAAATTGTAATCCTGTTATTTTAACATTCCAGGTTCTATTAGCAAAATCAATATAAATATTTCATTTAACACGAATATCGGGGTTCACATAAAAACATTGTACTAACAATTTTTCATATTGTAGACATTTTATTAACGTTATTATGTTATTTTTCTTCTTTGGAAACTTGTCTTGCTATTATCAGAAAATGCAATTACGCTTACAATTTCAGTGTTAATTTGGTTCGATGCAAGTCGTTTATTTGTTAGAGATTTAATGACGCTACGATCGTTCATCTTGGAAGCCAGATTCGTACTATTACTTGCAAACTTCCCGATAAAGTAGGGCATTACAATGCAATCTGTGTTGCTGGGAGAACGAGGGTACCGATAAAAAAGAGAGCGCCAGGATAGAAGACGCTTTTATAAATATTTATAAGGAGAACAATGTAGTTCCAGTTTGTTGTAAGCGAAGCGAAAACCACTTTTTGCTTGTCGTTAAAATTGGACATTGGCAATTTTGAGAACATTGATAAGTACATAATGAAAAGTAATAATCCAATTCAAAATTACAAAATGTTTAACCATTTTTCATTCGCACCATATTTCTAAATTTTCTATAATTTCTTGATAATTTCAATTCACATAATAAATTCACATACACCCAATCGTTATAAAAATCGAAATGTTATAGCATTAATAAACATGCAAATGGTTGTTTTTTGAATTTAAAAGACTTTTCATAATTAAAAAAACATTGTAAAAAAGGTTTTTGATCCAAACGAGCAGTTTTTCAAAGTAAAATATTGATTTAATTAAGATAACTAATCTTGCAAAGGTATTTTGGTGAAGAGAATGTTAACTCACTCGCCGATGAACCAAGTTAAACATTTAAAATTCGAAAAGTATCAAGTGCTAGTTAACATGAGGTTCAATGTTTCAAGACAGTTTGACATCTAATTACTGAGTATAGATTTGAGTAATTATAGATTTAATAGAGTAATTAACATTTTAGTACAAGATATAAGGGATTGTGGAAAGAATATTAAAATTTCAAAATTAATTATCGCAAATTCCGACGCGATTTCAATCTCTAAACTGTAATTTACAGTTATTACAAATATTAAACTAAGTTATGTGTTGAACATATTCTTGCTCTATTGAGACTGTAATGCATTAATCTAACGCGATGTATTGGTTAGCTAATATACCACAAAAACATTTTCGTAGACTACGATCTTCTCTCAAAGTGAGAAAATTGATTAATTGAGTTTCAAGTTGAATTGTACAGTTTCCAGTAACGTTTTATCTGAATATCGTAACTCTTTTAACTTCTAAAGTTAAGAATTTCTGAAAAGAAAGTTCTCCAGATAATTGAGTTAATAGTAAAAAGTTCTCAGACAATCATTCAAAATCTTTCGAAAACATGAAAAATAACAGTTTCTATGTGTTTTATTTATTAAATCCATTTTATAGAGCAAATACCAAAGTTAGAATATGCAATGAAACAAAATTTGTCAACAAATTTTTTTGGCCAAAAAACACCAGAAGGTCCCCTTAAGGAGCGATATACCTGAACGTTTTGTCATTGCAATATTTTTTAATCGTTGGTTTAAATTTTGTATTACAAGTTTGAAATATTTCCTGTTTAAGCAGTATAGCAAGCGATGAGTGACATGTGCGACAATCATCCTTTAGTAATGAATACTGGCAGCTTTGCAATTTGCAATATCGTAAATGTAAGATTGAATGTGATACGAACAAAAGGACGCCTTAATACTGCTACAGTATTACTGAAGAATAGATATGCTGAAGACTTCATAGCGACGCTTACTATTATTAGGTTGATAATTATGTATACGACTGACTTCTAATCGTAGCAATTAGAAGATGTACTGCACCAAACTGTTGCAATGAAGGAAATATGAGAATTCAAGATAAATAGTTCATATAAGATCACAATAAGTCCGAAATTGTGAGTTTATTCAGAAAATGTATCTGTTTATTCATGAATTTCGTGAACAAATAGGCTATATAAAGCACAATACGATATAATGCATTTCAAAATAAAAAATTTCGTTCACTGAGTTCAAATTCCCTGCAAACCAAAACTTATAGAAACATATCAATTCCTTAATTTATGTTCCGTTTCTTCAAAAACTTCGCTACATTCTACAAAAAATCTATTGGTTCTAATTGATATATTTCGAATGTTCCTGACCAAAAAAACAGTGAAATTTATTAATTGCAACCATTACAAATAAGTATAATTTAAAATGCAGATAAGACGTATTTTGGTTCCTTTGTGTGAAAAGGTTCACACAAAGTATTTTCATATTTAAATGGAGAAAAAAAAGGAGAAGATGATGATTGAGGTGAAGGAAACTTATCTCGACTGAAACGATAATTTCAGTATTAATTGTATAAACTAATTACGGTGATGTAAAAAGTTGTAACTGAGTTAGTTTCTTTAATAATAAAAAAAAGAACATGTAATAATTATTATAATTAACCGACCTTAGCGACATTTTATGATCATGGAAGAATGTGTCTAATAGATTATAACTTTTAATAAAATTTTTTGTGATTTTTTGTCTTCGCCCAAACGAAACCGAAAGTTAAAAATACGTTAGGTGAAAGTTTCTATTGCGGTTGTGTGAACGCTCCTTGAAAATTCCGAACATTTATACAACGTTCAAATTTCCGGCTGTGGGAAGTTCTCTGAATGTTTCTGAAAATTCTCAAACGTCTTGAAACGTTTCACAAACATTATGATATTTTATTTTTAATAATTTATGGAAAGGTTACCTGAACATTTAAAGAACCTTTCGAAACGTCTACTCTCTTAAAAAAAGACATCACTGGGAATCGAACTCAAGCATCCAATGTGCCAAGAGGACACTTTACCACTGAGCCACGAGACTTAAATGTAAATTAGGCTTTCTAATTGATATCTCTTAACATACGTTTCCGCAAACGTTTAGAGAACGCCCTAGAAACTTTGTTGCCGGAAATTTTAACGTTGTATAAACGTTTGCGGAACTAATGATTACTAATGTAATCATTAGCACCTGGTAGGAAAACCTGTTTCATTAAACATTTCCATTCGATTCCTTATCCAAACAACCACGGTGACATCGATGTGATATCGATGTGATATCGCTGTCATAACGCTGTGATATCGATCTGATACCGCTGTGACAACGCTGCAATATCACTGCGTGATATCACATTTATCCCACACTGAAAAGGAAATTTGGAGTCTTATGCGATTAACATGCGATACGCTTGCGCTACTTATGTGATATCGTCCTGATATCACATCGATATTTATTTGGGGTTGCCTGGGTAGGTTTTTCCGTATAAATATTTCTGTCGATTATAAATTTACAATGATTTCCTATATTATAGTCATACGAGTTTCTTCGAATTCTCTTACAAATATCCGTTTCACAATCACAAACATTTCGTATCTTTTTTTAATGATTAGAATTTGTAGGAAATCTAATAAAATTGCACAACTACGTGTGCTTTTCAGGTAAACGAAAGTTCACAAAATGGATCTACAATTCGAAAATATGTTACGTGATTCATCCTAGTAGTATGTACAAACAAAACAATGATGACGAATAGCGTACAACAAGCCTAATCCCTGATGACGTAATAAAAGACTAATGGCGGAATGCCTGAACAAAAGGGAAAATCAGCTGCATTATTTAAGGTGCAGAAAAGTGCCGAAATTCTAAATGAGTCACCTTTATTACTGAGTGGGGGTAAAGGTAGTGAACGAATGCATCATTACTAAAAGAGTATTTTGAGTTTCCAGTCTCGTTCCAGCTGTCGGAAAGTGCGGTTGTTCCAAGTGTGCAGACGCGCAGTAATTCTTCAACCAATTGAATCTGAATTTTTATTGTAAGTAGAGAGCACATTTGATCAGATTCGAATTAACTAACCGACTATACCGGAATTTATGAACAATTAATTCTATCAATTAACATTATAGATTCGGCTGCGCGACACTAGATATTTTGGCGTCTAAAAAAAGGTTGAAGTTGTTGTACATTTGTGGTATTTTTCAAGTTTTCCGACACAAATATAGAACAAAGTGTCGATTTCGTAAATGTAATTAGGTTTTTAACCCTTCGGAACGCGCGTCGCAAGAATCACAGAGCGCGCGCGTCGTGTACTTTGTACACGGCGCAGTTTCTCGGTCGTTTCTCGAGATTTTTACACGATTCTTTTCTTGCAACGTTAACAAATCTTTTAGGGAATATAAATGAGTAATAAATTAATAATTTTAGCTTAATAAATATTAATTTTTTATTAATTGTTAAAATAAAAAAGATATTAATCTTCGAGTTCGTTCTCGTCAATGGCGTCTCGCGCCTGCTCACATTTTTCACAAATGGTAGTTTGCACGGCTTTATGCATATGAAATTATTACAAACGGAACATTTTTTCGTAGTGCTGGTGTTTTTACACAAAAGACGTCGGGCGTTTTCGCCTTGTTCGGTGAGCGCGCGCCGATGAGACGCGCCAGCGCGCCATGTTTTCTCGCGTTCATTTCGCGATAATTCTAGTTCTACAATTCGGATCGAATTGATTTTTGCTGTCTAGTATCCGCAATAAGACGTAGGAAGCGGACAAAAAATTTTAACTTTGTGCGCGTCGCGTACAAAGTACACGACGCGCGTTCCGAAGGGTTAAACGACTTTGAATCGATTGTCCTTAAATTACGGTTTTATCAATTAAATCTCGCCTGTAATATTATCAAAATGTTTTCATAACAAAAATGTATCGGTTTATATTCGTAAATTCATTAATAGCGGATTCATTCGGGTTTCTGGATGGAAACCAGAAACCCGAAGCATGGAAATTGCAAACATGATTTTTCTGGTTGTATTCGTAATTACAATGTATAATATCTGTATAGAAACGAATATAAAATATAGTACATTTTGTGTATGTTTTTATTCGCAAATTATGAGACAATATCCGCCAAAAAACGGATACAATTTATATTCGCAGCGTTTGCAGTATTCTATTCAATGTTATACGTTTCTATGAGTCATTTTTTGATATGATTTGATTGATACAAATAATAATATTACCAAATCGATAATATTATTACTTCATACGTATTATCCCCAACTGAATACTGTCTGCGCGCGACTCAATCCCTAAGGGACTGAGTCACATTCGTTGAATCAACGTTAATTCAACGTTCTCGAAATCCTTGAATCAACGTTAATTCAACGTTCTCGAAATCCTTGAATCAACGTTGATTCAACGTTCTCGAAATCCTTGAATCAACGTTGGTTCAACGTTGCTGGATCAGTGCCGTAGCGGTACATCGTCGGAACATCGTCGGAACATCGTGGGGACATCGTCGGGACTCGGTCGGAAAAGATTTCGTGTTCCGACGTGTCTTGACTTCATCAAGACATTTTTCCTGACGATTTATCATCGGCATATTGTCGGGACATCGCCGAGAATTCTTATAGAAATTTTGAAAATTGTCAAGATTACTCAAAATTTGTCAAATTTCTTAAAATTTGTCAAATTTTTCAACATTTGTCAAATTTCTCAACATTTGTAAACAATTTTAAAATTTGTAAAATATCTCAAATTTCTCTAAATTGAAACATTTTTGTATAATTTCTAAAAATTATCCAATCTCGCAAAATTTTTCAAATTTCTCAAAACTTGTCAAATTTCTAAAAATTTGCCAAATTTATCAAAATTTGTCAAATTTTTCCAAATTTCACATGTTTCTCAAAATTGTCAAAAGGACCCCGAACTTTTCTTATGGAAATCCGTTTTCGGTTAAATTGGCTCATAAGATAAAGGTATCGGTGAATGGTCAGCTAAGATTGCACCAGTGAATAGTCACCCATTAAAAACGTATTGTCTACCTTTGTCATTCCAATGCACTGACCATTACTGGATCACTGATGCACCAGTGACCATTCACTGGTGCATCCACCATATTTTGATATTTTGTTCCTTTCAAATATCAAAAAATGAGCCAATTTAACCGAAATCGGATTTCTATAAGAAAAGTGGGAGGTCTTTTCTCAAAACTTTGTTATTTAAAAAAATATGAAGATTATGAATATGTCGTAAATTTTGAAATTTTGAGCAATTGAAATTAAAAAAATTTTTAATTTTGAAATGTTTGAAATTTTGAGAAATTTGACAAGCACTTTTCTTATGGAAATCCTTTTCTTATGGATATCAAAAAATGAGCCAATTTAACCGAAATTGGATTTCTATTAGAAAAGTGCGAGAGCTTTTCTCAAAATGTTCAAATTTCTCAAAATTTTCAAAATTTTCAAATGTCTTATAGGTGATTCCATAAGGACTTTTCTTATGGAAATCCGGTTTCGGTTAAACTGGCTCATTTTTTGATATTTTGTTCATTTCTATATTAAAAATGAGCCAATTTAACCGAAACCGGATTTCTATAAGGAAAATTGCGTGGTCCTTTCGAGAAGTTTCGAGAAATTTTGAGAAATTAAAAAAATTATTTGGAAATTTTGAAAATATTAAGAAACTTAAGAAATGTTGAGAAATTTGAGAAATTTTGAGAAATGTGAGAAATTTTTAGAAATTTGAGAAATTTTGAGAAAATTTGAGAAATTTGAAAAATTTAGAGTAATTTGAAAATCTTGAGGAATGTTAAGGAATTTTGAAAATTTTGTAAATTTGTGATAATGGTCAAATTTTGCGAAATTTTAAATTTTTTAGAAATTTTGAAATTTTTGAGAAACTTAAAATTTTTGAGTAAGTTTGAAAATTTTTCAAATTTCGTTTAGAATTCCCGGCGTTGTCACGACAATATGCGGATGATAAATCGTCAGGAAAAGGGTCTTGATGAAGTCCCGACGATGTCCTGACGATAAATCGTCGAGAAATGTTTTCCAACGGAGTCCCGACGATGTCCCGACGATGTCCCGACGATGTTCCGACGATGCCCCGACGATTAATCGGCTTACTCCGCTAGGATGATTCAACGTTGAGCCAACTTACAAATGTCCGGGTAGGGGATGGTTGAATCAACGTTTTCAGAAAACGTTGAAACAAAGTTGAATGAACGTTGACAATCATCAGTGTATCAAAGTTGATTCAACATTTGAGAACAACGTTGAATCAACGTGGAATCAAGGCATCGAGTGAAAACTTAAAAATTTCGCTATATACTCCCTAAGGGAACACATCGGTTGAGTCAACGTCGATTCAACGTTGATTAGGTTGAATCGACGTTGATTCAACGTTGATTGATCGTTGTGTTCCCTTAGGGTACTATTTAAAAATTCATAAGCGTTTATTAAACGTTGAGTCAACGTTGTTATCAAATGTTGAATCAACATTAACTTAACCTTCGATCAACATTAACACGTTGAATCAACTCTGGTTCAACCTTAGATTAACGGTGACTCAACCTTAGCAGACAACGTTGATTCAACCTTGATCAACGTTGACTCAACATTGACTCAACGTTGATTCAACGTTTGGTGAAAATGTTGATTCAACTCTCCCCAACCCGGACATTCGTAAGTTAACTCAACGTTGAATCACTGATTCAGCAACGTTGAACCAACGTTGATTCAGCAACGTTGAACCAACGTTGATTCAGCAACGTTGAACCAACGTTGATTCAAGGGTTTTGGGAACGTTGATTCAACTAAGGTGCTCCCTTAGGGGTAGATACTATTGGTTCACAAACTGTGCAACTAATACGAAACCAGGTTTGGATGTCAGTTTTGGTGACAAAAACTGCCAAAATAGTAAAACGGCTCTATATCAGTGATTCATTTTTCCCAATGTAATGGATTTAAGTTAAGAGAGTCTCTACAGGAATAAAATATGTGATGAATTTTATCTGACTAACGTTAATGGTCTGATAAGGGACTGTGAACTTTTCTGGAAATCTCCATGAAGAATCTTCTGATAAACGTCTGGTATTCTGAACTAAAAAGTGGATTTAGTAAAACTAATGGTCTATCTTTGGAAAATGGATGCCACTGTTTTTGAAATACGACTTTGCAATGGTTCGCAGATTTATTTGTAAACTCACGGAAAGTAATGTAGTTCTACTCGCATAGTTCTGAAAAAATTACAGGTAAATAATATTTATATTGAATTAATGAAATAGATTAATCGAAAAATATGCGGAACGAAAAGCTACATTTGAAAACATTATTAGAATATGTACACGGAGAGAAATGACGTTTTAAATTTTACAAAGTACATTGCAATCGTGTGACGATAATGTCGTCTCGCGACCTCGACTACTTATAACGTGCGTTTTCAAAAGTTATTTTTCACGTTCCAAAAATAGCAACGTGTACTACTGAACTTAAATAATTACGGTGTATTTACCCTAACCTAACATTACCGTCACAGGAATCATAGTATACGTTGGAATATTTACAACGTGATTTTTCTCCGTGTTCCGTTTTCATTGATTCATTTTTGAAACAAAAGAAACAAGAGTTTTCGGGATCAACAATTTTTCATACAAAATTATCATGAGTTGATTCTAACTCACCATGACATTTCTTTCTGTATGCTCTATGAAAAAAGCTTTTTTGTATTTTTGGAGGTGCTAAAAAAGGGTTACGTATACAATTTTTTACAAAAACGTTATATTTCTTCATTTTCTCTCACAGCAAATACTGAATCATTTCAGTTCAGACTATAAACATACAGACCCTAACTTCCTGCTTTAACTCCTACATTAGTTACATCGTAAATAAAATCTCCTAAACATGCCCGCGGCATAATTAAACATACATAACAAACATTTAGTCAACTCAGCTAAATATTCATTATTCGCGAATATGAGAAATAGTTTTACCGTTCAAATTTTCTTAAAATATTCCAAATTATTTTTCGTAAACATTCTGTGTACACCAACAAAATATGTTTTCACTATAAATTAAATTAAAAGAAATAACTGCGAAATTTGATCAATTACTGAATGATCAAAGAAAAACCGAATGTAACCGCATTAACAGTAATCAGTAAAAACGAGGAATTATTCCAAATAAATTATTGCTCTGCAAATGTCGATCGCGAGGAAGGATTACGTTGTTTCGCGGTTCCGGAAATACGCAATGCAAAATAGCACCAGCGCTGTTGAAAATCCAATTCTTTCGTGACTATTGCCTCACTTAATATAACATGTCTTGCGAGCTAACAGTCGACTTGCCGAGTTCGGAAACTTCGTCTCACTTCGACGATGTGACGGCACGTCTTGGCGCAAGCATGCGTGACGAGTCGATTCGCAATGGTATAATTTTCAAAAACGGCTGATATGCGCTCCTAAGTTCCTCTGACTTTCGTGAAATCGCACGTCGCCTGAAACTCGGACTAATTTCACTGACATTTAGAAGACAATCAAAGTTCCTTATACGCCTACTTATATCAATTGTTCTTTACCCTTTTCCACTACCTGGGACTCATATCGAGAAACACCAATGCCTTTTCTAAATGAAAATTGCGAAAAACCCCTTTGTACATTACAAATTAAAAAAACTACTGCGGACTTTTATTTCACTTATAATTAATGCAAGTTGGAATCATATGGAGAAACATCAATGTCTTTTACAAAAAATATCCGTGTACATGACAAATTAAAAAATGTCTGCTGAATTTTATCTCGCGTATAATTAATGCAACTTGGAATATTCATCATGCCAGAAAGGAAATTCAATAACATGAATACCTTTGTACTATCGCGATATTCGGAATATTCTATATGAAAAAAAGTCAGCACATTTTGTTCTTTTTCGAAGTATTGATTATGCCTGAATGCTCGAAAATCATCGTTCGAATATCGGCACAACGCGATTAATCAAAGTGTGCCGGTTAGGCGGAAAATGTGGTTAAATGTGTGATGTAACGACGTTTGACAGTTCAATCATACGTAACATGTGGTGAAAATTCATTTACAACTTTCGCGTAGCGTGAAAAACGTCCGATTAGACGTCCCCTGCGGCCCGTCTAATCGACCGTGATTAATAGAATTTATTTCGACTCGCCGACGAAACGAGTGCGCGAAAGTTGGCCAATTATAATAATGGCTCACTCGCGGTTCGGCGCGTTCCGTTTTCATCATAAACTGTTGCGAGATGAACAACAACTGCGTAACCAATTACCCGGGATTATGATTGACAAAGATTTGCAGTCAATGATTATTTCGAGTGTCATTCGTGTGGACGTACGGCGGTCAGTGCGCTGGAAAAAATTTAGCTTTAGTATGGTGGTACATCGAAAGGAGAAATACCATTAATTGAACGTTTAATTTACATTCATTATCGTACAGGAAGGTCTATGACACAATTTCTATTAGAGAATTTAGGAGAAATTATTTGCAGGTTTCAGTATCGTTATGCTGTAACATGGGGACAAACTCAACTAAGCAAATATTTTGATTAGAAATTTAGCTCAGTTGTCCGGATGTCCCTAAAACAACAGACATGTTTCACTCTGTTTTTTAAACAGTCCATGAGTTATATCAAAATTGTATTCAGCGATCTAAATTTCCAAATTGAATCATGACCAATGCCAAACTATTTGTCGTATAATCCAATAAGGAATGCCGGAAAAAGATGTGAAAAAAGCGGGGATATCTCTCATCGTTCAAGAGTACTCTAACTATCAGATTCTAAATCGTACAAACCATCTGAATCGATGTCGTAAATTGCAAGATCTAATGTAATTACAAAAGCCAGGGAAGATGTCGGTAATAGTAGAAACCGTCTGCAGAAATCCATACAGGATTTTTCTCACGAATTGAAATAAACCAGTATTTAATTGTCTAAGTGTACAACTCAATTAGTACTCTCAAATAAATTCACTTTGGTGTTCATAATGAAGAACAATCTCAATTATGTTGCACATCGATACGGGTCTAGTCTTCCCTATTGAAATGGAGATTACATTGTAGAGACATCCTGTATATCTAAGAAGGGCTTACATCACATCGTTATCGACATGAAGTAACATGAAGAGACATCTGTTATTCAGACCCGTGGTTTGTTCAGTGATTCAAGACATTCAACTGCACTAAAAAAATAAAATACGATCCTATTTGCAAGCAACGAGAGCTTTGCAGATTGTCTCGCAAATAGCATTTTCAAACCACAAATCTCTGGTCGGAAAATGTTGAATCATATAAATCTTCCCACAAAGAAGAACCGCAACTTTTTGCAACTGCTCTCCCATCTCTTATTCACCATACCTCAAAAAACTGATACAAAGCTTAACTACTTTCACTACATACTGTTACACTAATCCTGACCTCCACTCTGTTCGTGAAATTGAGAGAATGCAACGGGTCGATGAGCAAGCTATTGGTAGCAGTGTAAATTACTGCAGCTACACAGTTCGAGACTGTAATTTTATTTGTTCCTGCAATTGCTGTCTCAAATGCCACGTCTAAGGAGATCCGAACACCTTACGAAGCAGTTAGCCTTGCAGCACCAATTCAGCAATTCCAAAATATGATTCGACAATTCCATTGCTTATTTGGTCAATATGCTCTCTGAAGTAGTTTAACCACTGCTCCCACTCCTGTCCGAAAATGAATCGCCAATCAGGAACATTTGCGAAACTTTTGAAAACTCTCCATCCACTTCCTGCCGCAGACCTACCAATTAAGCGACACTGTAAAACCCCTTGTTGGACTGCCTCGGTCAGGAACAACCTCCTCAAAACACAATGCAGAACCATTAATGGCGGAAACGTTAATAAACCATCTTATCTGAGCGGAATTGAGTCGGAAAATGAACGTGTCGGGAAAGCACGGGCCGATAAACCACCGATCAACACGACATATGCGAGCAAACAGGGCGCATAAACATCGCGCATTACAACACCCAAGCGCTTTAAGCCAGGCAGTCAATATTGGCGCAGCTATCGACTGTCGCCCGGCGTACGTGTCATCGAAACGCCCATTGGTTGTACTTATTATTATTTTCTTAATCTTCGCGGACAATGTAATTCATTAAAGACAAACAAAGGGTCCGACCCAGATCGCGTAGCAAAAACGAGCTATTCACTTCACCCCACGAATAATTGAGTTAACTGCACCGCGGGACTTTACGCGCGAGATGCATTTTAATGAACGCCAACCTAATTCGCGATCTCGAACGTCAGTCGCTCGATATTCAAGTCGACGGTTTCACGATACTTATCGCATTTTCGCAACTTCCTCGTACTTTTGCACACTTTTAACTCACTTGGAGTGAAGGATTTTGGTGGAAGGATTATTTATTGGACTTGTTCAAAGCTGTTTTGGGAAAAGTTTGAAGTTGTTGGAAAGGTTTGGACGGGCTTGGATATTTATTGGTTGACATCTTTCTTTCACTGAATTTGATTTCCATGATTTAGACAAGATTGTCTTGAAATACTCGATGAACTTGATTCGAACATGTTTCGACAGCTTGTGAAGTTGTCAAAACATGTTTGAAAGGTATATTGTCATCTATCTTCACAACTTCTCTGTCATTTCCATTGCAAAAAGAGATGTAATAGGTTTGAGGATTTGGTTTCAGGTTTGATATTCACAAATTTGTCAGCATGTGAATCCTTTCGTGTCGGTAATTTTAAAAACCGAAGAAAAGTTTAGTTCAGGTTGTGATTTTGGGATCGCATGGAGCGGAAAACATTTCTGGAAGTACTTTCTTTGCTTTCGATTTGATTTATCGATTTTCCGTTTATGTTGATCAATTCCGTGAATGAAACTATTTAGAACCAGTCTGCAGTATGAAAACGATTCGACACATTTTCGTTTGATTGCTAAAAATGGTGCGAAATGAAGCATGATGATTTGTCTATCAAAGTCATCTTTTTACACCGCCCTTTTGGTGTGAAGTGTCACTTTATAAAGGTGTAAGTTACTGCCATAATGGATTGCAATAAAGTCGGGACGACTCATCTTATATGAAGCGGCAAATCAGCTTTAGTCATTTTATCGTTGATGTCTTCAATGAGTTGCTACTTTTTATAATCTAATGTTTGCTTCTCAATTTGCAACAACGCAAATTGTCGCTGGCACTATCGTAACTGGACCATATAACCTTTTTACGCTTAATACCTTTAGAACTACGTCATTCCCATAAAAAAAATTATACGGCTAAATGTGTAACGAATGTTCCGAGATACTTACACGAATTGATGTCCTATACTTAGAACAACAGTAAAACAGAACTATTATACTAACAACGTAGAACAACACAAAATACACTTATAGCTGGTAAAAAAATCTGCAAAAAGTGTAGTCGAGACTTCAAAGCAATCCTACTCATTTTCAGGATATAAATTCAACAATTTAAAAACATTTTCTACAATTTTTTATTGTTTAGTATTCCCACTTCATATGTGTCAAGTTTCAATTTTGTTGAATTCAATGAAAAAACTGTTAACAATAAAAAAAGCTTAATAAAACTTGACATTGTTTCATTTTTTTCATCCTTCAATTAAATTCTAAACTTCTCTAATCTAGACTCGATAATTCTCGGTTCAATTTTTTTACACTCCGACCATAAAACCCACCGTAACCATAACACTGCAACCGCACTTTTCAACTGCACTCCATATCCCCAAAATTCTCTCCCCAGTGCATCGACTTAATCTTTAATACTGCCATTCGATGTTTTCGAGCCACAGACCCCAAAGGTTCGCTCATGAAAGTCGACTTCCCTCAAAAAAGCCGTCCAATTTCCAGCCATTAGCCTGCAACGAAGCCATTTCTCCCACGCCTATCGACCGTATTGAATTAGCAATATTCAATAACGACGGTCGCGTTTATTTCATGGCTTGTTCCGCCGTAAAGACAAATCCGGCGCTGTGAAACGGGATTTCGCGCGAGCACAATTATTTCGGGTCGTTGTTATTTACGGCGCTAAACGTAAATAATACAGCCGAAGACAAAACCCATTGAAACACGTTCGAAACCGGTCCGGCAACCCGATTTGTCTGTGCGGTCTTGGCCGATTACTTCCGCACGAAAAACCCGAATCACTCGCATTCCAGCAACGGTTCCATTTGTCAGATCGGCGTTTCGTGAAACAGGCGCCGCGAAGCAATGACAGTCGCGCGCGCGGATTAATTCATTTAATTAACTGAACCGCCGCGACTTAGGTGGTAGCGTCCCGGTCATCCGGATTAACTTGTTGCAAAGTTCAGGCAGATTGCACCGGGGAATTGCGAAAAAATGACGAGGTTCAGAGGACGGTGGAGGTACGTTTACAGCGGTATTATTGTGGGGAAATGAAACGTAGGTGTGGAATTGCAACTTTTTCTTATATTTTCTTATATTAAAAAGTTAGACTTCAGTTTTTGAATATAAGAATAAAGGGCTGTAAATTTAAACTTAAGGACTTTCAAGCAAAAAGTGAAATACAATAAACTTGGAAAATATTAATGTAAAAATATACGATGATTAATTTTATTTGCCAAATATTCAACGATTTTTACAGTCTAGTTACCGAGAAATTATAAGTATTAAAATGCAACGATTTAACTTTGAGTTAAATGAGAATAGCATTGCTGTGTTAAGTAAGAATCGATAGAATGAAAAATAAGAAGAATTTACCGTAGAATTGAAGATAAATAATATGCTTGATAAATAATAAGTAAATATTAAAGAGTATTAAGAAATATTATTTATGGAACAAAATTAACAAAAGAAAAAAAAACTGAGATAATCGCAGTTTAAGTATAAATAAATGATTACACCGAGAAAAAATTCTAGTAACCGTTACCGGAAAAACATAGTAACCCTGGGAGCTGACAAGACTTTATTGTAACCATTACATTGCAAAAACTAGTAATGGTTACGTTCTAATATTGTAACCATCATAATGTATCTGTATTTTTATATTTTAATTACAAAATTTTAATTTTAATTTATAATTTAATTGGAGTCAAAACATTATTTTTTATGAGAAATTATTATTTTTATCGTTAGAAAATAATTTTCGACCGTAGTGGGTATCGAACCCGCACTGCTAAGTCCGAACTA
>JABFPB010000365.1:0-41590 GCA_022817645.1 Ceratoteleas bidentatus
TATTCAAATGACTTGCATTATAGTCTGTTTGGAAGCTTATTTTATTAGTTTCCCGATAGTTATCTTGACATATTTTTAGCTTGAACATATAAAAAGTTAGACATAAAAGTATCAAGAAAGGAATTTCCCCATTTAAACTACATGTAAATTTTTACCCCTCTACAGGCACGTGTTAACGTCATTTTTCGGACCTGCGAGGACGGCTCACCTTTTTTAAAATATTTTTTTTTGAATAGGTTTAGAGGGTGAGAACAGCAAATTTCCGACTTCGCCGAAATAACGGACATCCTAATAGTCACAAATGTACGCATTTTTAATAAATAACCGCCACGGGATGTGTTGGGAAAACATTAAAAAATATTTCGATGTTCTTATCGTTTTTAATTTGTAACGTAAATAGAACGTTATTAATGCTTTAGTACAAAAAATACAACAATCCGAACATAAAAGTGGAAATGTTTATTTAGTAAAATTAGAAGACTTGTTTACAGTTAATTTGGCGGTGAATTGCAAACTTGCAAAGTAGTTGCGAATGTGAATTGCTCTCAATGATCAAACTCAACGTTCGGTGGAAATTAGATTGTCTCTCTCTGCACGAATACGATCACTCGTTTTTCTACCTTTTCTCGTGATCATTAAACACGGCCTCAACGATGGTACTGAGTCCAGATGCGGAAATGCCAAGTATCACAATATTTATCGACGCAAATCGATTTGGGTATAAAGACACTCTGATTTAAATGTTTAAAAATATGTTAACTGAACCACATATTTTCGTTTTATCCATAAATAAATCGTGATTACATATTCATGTTTATTTATTTCAAAATTAGCGGGATAGGATAATTTTTAATAGAAGATGTGCCAGTTACAATTCAATTTAGATTATGAAAATTGACATATTGATTTTTGAGATCCAACGTTGATATCTATTTGAAATGAATCAACATTTTCAATAACAATATCACGCGAAATGGATTTGCAACTTAAATAATAATACGTATTTGAATTCGGAGTAACTAATTGAAACATGAAAGGCTTTCAGAATCTAAGTGTGAAGAGCGTGGGAATAGTGCGGTTGTGTTAGTTTTTACATTTTAATTTTTACATTTTGCGTTGATGGGCCTAACCTTTCTTTGTGTTGTATCGAGGAGTCTAGAAGTCTAGGATGCTGCTTCAATGAGTTAAATTAAAACCATTACAACGATTTAATTTATTGAAAAGTAAATAAAAATAAACGCAAATCCTGAACGTCGCTATGTACTTCAT
Source organism: Ceratoteleas bidentatus (assembly GCA_022817645.1). Classification (NCBI taxonomy): domain Eukaryota; kingdom Metazoa; phylum Arthropoda; class Insecta; order Hymenoptera; family Scelionidae; genus Ceratoteleas; species Ceratoteleas bidentatus. The sequence continues at coordinate 1,270 of JABFPB010000365.1, forward strand.
TACAATCTACCAATTTTAGTTTATTATTATTTGATTAAACAATTAGTATTTTCCTTTTAATTTTATCAAAAATGTCGCCTTATTTAGTTAAATATGTACGGAAATAAAACGTTTCAGACGAAAAAGAATTGCACTATTGTATCCTTGCCAATATACCCTACAACGGTTTTGTCCTAATTCCGGCAGAGGTGTCGAGTTTCCAGACGTTGATTACTGAATCGTACAGATGTGTTGGTCACGAATTTGTTGGGCATCAGATCATCGCGTTGGTCGACAAAGACCAAATCTGTCATGAAATATGTTGCTGGTTAACACAAAAGGTAATTTCTTAAATAACGAGCAAATTCTTCGCAGCAAAATCATTTCATGTTAAAAAATCTCATATCCTTTGAAAGAAATAGATTCGCAATCGATTTTATGTTTTACTAAAAATGCTATAAACAATTGTCCGTAAAATTATTTTATTTCTGCCATAAATCGTGTTATATCGTGGAACGATGTTTCTTAGAGAGTTCGTACTGGAGAGCGCTGCTAAATTATGGCCATTGTGAGTCGAATATAGCGGATTTGCAGTTTTTTAATGAACAATGCAATTGTATTGGCAACACCTAATGTAACTAAGCAAATGCGGTTTTTATATTTAGAATCGGAACTCTCTGATGAAACGGCTTACTAATCTTTATTTATATCCTAATTAGCACCTGCAACACTGACAAGAAACATGTCGAATGCTGAAAATGTAATGATGCTAGCTATTTAATTTTTGACCGGCATTCTTACCACGCATGTGTGGTTTATCATTATTGATTATCGAAAGACGCGGTCTTGCAGGTATGAAAGGCATTCAAATTAAAGGATAAAATTAAGGGGTTACGCCACCCTAGATAGTGAAAATGAATACCATGTTTAAGCATTTTTTTGGGGAGGGTTAGCGATGGAAATAGGACACAAAATTTCACTCAATTATTGATGATATATTCATTTATGATTACAAAAATTATTGTAAAAAAACAAACAAAATGGCGGCGCTCAGTGCCATACTTGCAAAATAGGTCTTTCAAATTGGCCCACACTTTTACGTCGCCAATTTTTTTCACATAGCTGCCAATCCCACAAAAATGAATATTTTTTAAATTCTGTAGCTACTTTCATGTAGTTCAAGGCGCTATTTTTGTTTTTCAGATCGCATGAAATTTGTGCCCAGAAAAGTGTGGGCCGCGAACCAGTGCATGAAAAAACTTACTTCGAAAAAATGGCGCTCAGCGCCGCCATTTTGATTTTCTTTTTGACAAAAAATTTTGTAATCATAAGTGAATATATTATCAATGATTAAGTGACATTTTATGCCATATGTACATCGCTAGCCCTCCCAAAAAAATTCTTGAACATAACACTCGTTTTCAGTTTCTAGGGTGGCGTAATCCCTTAAGAGTACTGGAAACTTTTTTTTAATTAATTCAAATCTACAGCTGAATTTTGTAATGGAATTGATAGAAAACACGAATCCAAAAAATTTTATAGGTGTGACTCTTTAAAAAAATCGAAAAAAATGCTTTCTTTTACATAATTCTCAGAACATGTGGTGTGCAAAACTAATTTGGAGTGTCCAGGAAAAATGACGTTTGTGAGCGTGAAAACCGGAAAAAAATCGGGAATTCTAAAAAAATCTACTGCTGGCACCCTGGAAATTGTTCATCCAGCCGGCTTTAATTTTTCCAAATATTGCGTTCTACCAAATTCCACAACAAGCTGTGCAAAGTTACTCCACTTCACACTTTAACTCGGCCGACGCTGGCCATTTTCGCTCCGTGCTTGAGATTTATTTAATTGACTCGACGAAAGTTGGCTGTAGAGTCGCTCAATGCGTCGAATCCAACTATAAGCGTGCGATTTCGCGAAGACGTTAGGAAAAAAGTTGGGCTTGCATTATTCAGCGGCGCGAGAACGTTCTTCCGGGAAAAAAGTTGCCACTTCCGAATGTCGAAGTAGAAATTATTTATTCAGATTGACGATTGTCTAGGATTTTCGACGTTGCGGACGTTTGGCGAATGGCGCGGGGAACGGTTTCTAATAATATCGGGATAAAGGATGGCGCGGGCGACAAAAAGGAGAAGTCGGAGCTTTGGAACGATTTTGCGCGGCGCTGTGTGTGCATGCGGCAGACATCGAGTTCGTCCAACCCTCGAGCACTGAACTCCGCCGAACGTCCTAGAACGGCGTTGACGCATCTCGCAGGGGTAGAGCGAGCGGCCTGGTTTCGTGGCTCGCGGTGTGCCGGCGTCTTCTATCGCGTAAGAGCATCTTCGATCGACGAAATCGCGTTGTACGCGCGCGGCATCGCGAGCCAATTGAACAAGCTTTGCCATCAGGACGATGATAAAAATTTCGACAATGATGTTCGATGTCTTTATTAGACATTGAGAGCACATTGTGCCAGTTTTGAAACACGGTTGGTGGTTGATAGAAAATTATGGAAGAAGTCGGGATTTTTACGATTGGTTAGATTCTCTTGAAGTCAGTTCACTCCGATAAAAATCTGTACGTTTTACTGTAATATTGCAGTGTAACATTGTTTTGGATAGATTCGTTTTTTCACGATTTATTTTGTTAAAGTAGGGTTTTTCTTTCCTCTCAAGATAATTAATTTTATCAAAATAATTATTTATTTGCCAAGAAAATTTTTTTTTTCATTTTCAGATATGTATGTCGATTGCACGATTTATAATCAACGGTTTGAATTGCGAATCCTATAATTATATTTTTTATGCAATTATTTATTCTTCCTGCCATTCAATTTTACTGGCATCTTGTTTCCAGTAAATTTTATTGGAATTCCACTCCTTTTTTTAGAATTTTAAAAATATCTCTTTGATTGAAATAAGATCCCTTTAAATGATAGCAACTATTTTGCACAAATATTTCGCTTTGGTCCAAAAAGAAAGTAAAATGCATCTTTTCGAATGAACGCAATATTCTTTTTTAGTGAAAAGGAATACAATATGAAGTTGTTCTTCTTTAATAAAAATGAGTTATCCTTTTTACGAAAAAAGAATTATTATTTTAATACAACAATTATGAATTGAATTATATGTATTGTGAGCAAATAAATGCTAAATGCGAGAAATATATATTTTTATTCAAGACAAATTTTAACCTAAAAGTGTGATATTTCCGGTCAAAAGAAGTGCACGGACATTAGCAAATAATGAGCATCTCGTACATTCTAAGTTAGATAAAAAGATATCTATTTCTATATACAGATATTATTGTTTGGTAAAAATGATGTTCTTTTTCGTTGAAAAATTATACTTTTGTTTGTAAAATAAAAGTATATGTTTGAAACAAAATTTTTACAAACAAAAGTATTTTAAAACAATTTTTTTCAAACATAAACGACAATCTTTTAAAGTCTAATGGAATATTTCTAAGAGTGTAGTCTTTTAATATACATACGTTACCTAGAAATTGTGCTTATCAAATCAAAATAAACATGAATCGTTGAAGTACATAGTTACCAACAAGAATATGTGAAACAAGTCGTTAAACTAAAAATGAGGATTTTCTTCACGTAATTTACTATCGGAAAAATGTATTACTTGATCAAGTTCTGTTTTTGTCTTACTAATACACTTATAGCCTGGTATACTTAAAATGAAGTATTGATAAAGTTTTAGCAAGCATAACTTCAAATGAGAATAATTACGAGATATTATGTGAGTTTCAGAACTGAAGAGAATGACCTGTAAGTAATACATCCATTATTCATTTACATTAAAGACATTTGTCAAATCTCAATTATCGAAATAAAAAATTTACCTTAAGACACATTTACTAAATTAAAATATTTTTAAAAAATACAAAAAGAAGCATAAAATACTACATACCATAAGTGACGAGTTTCTAAAAACTTTGTTTATAAGACACATTCATTCTTAACCAATAATAGCATTAAAAATAGTTTATTAAAAAAACATTTTACTAAAAAAACACAGAATCATTAATAAAACTTGCTCGCAGTGTCGTCAAAGCTTTCAATCGGGCAATCAATATTCAACTAATCGAGATGACAAACTGGTCACAATCCGCGAAGAAATGCAACAATTCCTGGCAACAATAATACGTTTAACCGTCGGCGCTGATTTATTTAGAACCTCAAACGACGCCAGGCCGGCAAACCAAATTACCCACAAATTGTTGCAAGTAGTGAAACAAGTCCATAAGTCATTTATATTTCGCGCAAGACGTCTCGTTCGCGGAACGGCGGCGCGTTACTTCGCCGGGTGCCATTTAACGCGGATTAGACGGCCAATTCATCGGGCGATGCCGTTCCACGGTGTAACTTTATTTTAAGTTGCGCGCAACTTTCGGCCGTCCTTGTTGCAACCCTCGAAACGGCTCAGAAAAAAAATTGCGCCGACTTCCGCGACGCCCAAGTTTCGCCAATCCGGAACTGCAACTAACTTCTTCCCCCATTTTTTCCGCGTTCCGCTATCGCCACGCTTATTCCGCGTCTTCCGCCGCAGAATTAATTCCGCGCGCCCGGCTGACAATAACTATTAATGCCGCGAGCCATGAATTCGCAAACTTTGTTTGCACATAATTAAGCGCGCCGTATGAATATAAGATTAATCATTTTATCGTCGTGGACGAATCCACACGTGGCCGGGTATATAAGCGCGACCGTTTCCCCAGAGATGATGTTGTAGTTTGTAATAGTCGGGCTCCTGGGCGTACATACATTATGTATCAACGTAAATTTCACGGTGACGCAAAAACGAACGAAAAATGGAGGGCAACGCGTTTCGCTGTATCTAGCGATTCTGCAACTGAAGACATTAATTAAAATTCGTGCACGTCGATGTGCGAAGTGCATCGACCAATCTAATCTAGGTTCATGAATTAGCGTTATTAGATTAATCAGTCGCTCTGGGAATTGATACCTGCAGCTAATTGATAACGGGGAGATATTATCAATTACAGGGGGAGGCTGATTAAACTATTTTTCTGGGGGTAATGGCGAGCTGAGGGATTTGGAGACGTTTCGCGAAAATACAGTCTTTGATTGGACGAATACTGTATTTTCGATGGTTATTTTTACTATCGAAATATATATAAATCATAATAATGCATAAATACATACAGAATCTACAAAAGGTATAAAAAATGAATAAAATCTTGTCCACAAATCCATAAAATCTTCTTCAATGAATTTCTCTTCTTTAAACTTAAAATTCCTTGTTGTATTTTACAGATTTTGGCTTGGACGATTTCCACTTCGTACCTGCACCTCAACAAGATTATTGTCCGCAAACGTTCTCAAAACGTTTCTGTTCTTACGGGGATATAAACATTTCCCGGCTACACGACAAATGCGCCGCTTGAATTAAGTAACTCGAGAATGGGTCAGTGCTTGGATCGGTACTCGCTTGGACCGCTGCCAAGTCCTCAAGAATTCGCCCTGCGGAAGATGGACGCGAGTGCTTATAGATTTTACGTTAACTCCCGTGCGTTATTTCCATACGTTGTACCAGAAATTCGAATCGTCGATGACTTTTGTCGTTCGTCGACATACAAAAACCGGCCGATCGATCGGGTCAGTCGACATTCGAAAATGTTTTCGCGGAATCTGCGCTCGCCAACCTCGTTTCGTTATGGTTTTAGCTTGCTCCGCGCGAGACGCGGCGGCGTGACAGCGCGCGCTCGGGCAAGAAAATTTGTCACTTTTTGAGCCGCCGCAGTCGCCATGGCGACGCGACGCGAGTTAATGCACTTTACTTTATTGATACCCGGCGCTTTCAATGCGTTCCGATCTTTTCATCTCATAATGCACGGATAAGCGGCCGCTGGGACGGTCTCGTGAGCGTCAATCATTATCGCGACGGTCGACCGAAAAATCCGCGAGGTGACACCCGACTTTTTAATGACAACGGGAGGTAGTGATAATAACGATTATGGTAATGAAAATAAAAATTCCGGGGAGATATTGTGAGAATAATGGCAAGAACGGTAAGGAAAAAGGCGCTACGAATAATAATAATTATTATTACTGGAGCCTACGCTCCGTGTTGCAATTTAATTTTAAATGAATGTTTAAATATCAGTTAATGTTTCAAATGTGAAGCAATGTAAGTTTTGTATAAAATCAGGGAAAGATAAAAATGCGTTTTAAAATTCTGTCCTATACGGGTATGTCATATCTCCATTCCACGTTATTTCACATTAACATCGACAATTCTACATCGCCATCGTATAATGAACCTGACTGAATTTCCAAATTCGCAAATATCCATATCGGCATTCCATATTGATAATCCCGTATCAATATCCCATATGGATAATCCCATATCGGCATATGATTTATAAGGTTCATCGATGTCTCATATGGAATCTCAATTGGAAATTGAGAATTTATATCTAAATTACAGCAAACTTAAAAGTAAAAAAATCAGTCTTTTTATTTTATTTATCTTATTTATATTGTAGAAATTTCAAATAGGAAGTATTATCATTTTTAGTAATTTATTGTGTAAAAACGATATAAAACTGATGTCGCCTTGGTGTCTTAAAATGAGGCACCAAGGAGACATCTCATTTACAAGGGTATCATATTAGAGTTTCATATGTCTTTCAAAAGTTGTTACCTCGATAATCTTTAACATAGTGAACCGTGACAATGACCGCTTTTTTGATTGGAAATTATTAGGTGGCAACATAACGTTACCCCATCAAATTTTTATTAGGTAATAATTGAAAGCGGCAATAGTTTTTTTATTCAATCTCACTTCAGCTCTAAACTCAAACGATTATGACAGTTTTACGAAGACTTCGCTGGCTTTGTTAGTTAACTGAACTAACTTCATGACTGTCGGTCGTTTACTAATTTCAACCCGACGGCGTAAGGACATCCGACTGAAACGATTTTCGCCAGTGTACATGTGAAAAGTTTCGTACTCGGTACCTAAATGTTAGGTTGCACTGCGCGAAATTAATTAATTCGACGACAGTTCTTATTTGCAAACTGGCACCGAGGCGCGCGACTTTATGGATTTTAATGGAGATATTCCGAGTTGATTGTGGCCGCGTGGAAGTAGTTTGCTCAAGATTTGTGGATCACGAAGGAGCGTTCGACTTGTTATGTCTTTGAATCACGCGTTTAATCCATTTGACAATAACCCGACGGGACGGGATCATTGATTTGTCAATTTGGCGATTATAGGATTTCGACTATACGATCGGGGAGGAATAATATACCTGCAAACTGTGGAAAACAATATTTCGAGTCCGCCCAACTAAGTCATGGATAACATTCAAGATCGAAAATGGCTAAATGTATTCGTGTGTCTTGGGTATTAAACTAACGATGAATCTAGTTGAATTCTAGTCTAGTCCAATTATTTTATCAAGCGAAACTCCTTGGTGTACAATAAATTGTTCCGAACGAGGCACTTATTGTAACTAATTCGGACGGGGGATTATGAAAGTTTTAAAATGTGCAAATCCCGCTTTTGCAATTACAGCGCTGGAAGTGTAATTGTTTTTATTGTCCAAGTTCGCGCGAAGTAATTAAATCTTGTTATAACCGTTTTTATTGCGTTTTTATTGTATTTCTGTTCATCGCGCGATGCAACAACGGCCCAATAATACGGAACATGTTGCTGTGCAAACTACTTGTTCCGAATGACAACCTAAGTTCAATGGCTCAAAATAGCCAAAATAATTGATTTTGCTTGTGTCGCGCGCCTCAAAGGGTCGATCATACTAATATTGATCCAGCATTGGTTAATATATAATTAAATTTCTGTTTAAGCAAGTAAACTGATCAACACCGTTACAACTTCAATCACGTGAAAATTATATCAATGTATTCATATTATGCGAAATTCATGGCGCGGTGCCGGCGTTGTAACTGAAAATGCGACGACCACTTTACTCGCAAAAATTATTCATTCGCCGAGTCGCGGTCGTGCCGGGCTAAAAATTGTAAAAATTATTAATAGAAAATGATCACTGCGAAAATCAAACCTTCGGTCAAGTTTTTCAGAAAACTATTCAGACCTAATAAAAAATCTTCCCATTAAGATGAGTTTCAGATTTAAAGACTTTTAGTTTTTTACGAGGGAAAACGTACACAACCAAAAAAGATAACTTTTGATTTTCGATTAATAATTGATAAATTTTTTCCCATTGTGCTCTCGTCGGCAATTTTCCTTGTTGCAAATGAAATGCGGATCCCAGCCCAGCCGGATTTTCCTGATTAATGGTCTCGGGGCTGCAAAAACGCCACCCAACCGAGCGATCGAAATGTGTATCATCCCGGTCGATCGTTATTGACGAAATATTTCGCGCGCACGTTCGGGGTTCCGGGGCTAATGTAAAAGAAAAAGGGAGTTCCCCGGCGGGCGATCGTTAGGGGTGTTAATGCAGCCGGGACTCGTTTATCCGATCTCGCGCAACTCCCGAACCCACAAAATGGCGATGACAAAGTCACGCTATATTAAGTGAGTTGGCATATTTCGATCATTCGTCATCGTTATCTTGTCTATCCCTGCGAGATTTAGTTCCGTAAATCGAACAATGCCCGACGAGCACCCTTTAAATCCGAGTAATACAGTGATTCATACGGTCGTAGCCTGACGTGCGCATAAAAACTGTAAAAAGTATGTACGTCGTGTTTGCGAAATTTTCCGCGAAAACTTGCCGTCAAATGCACGGAACAAATAAGCCACGTATCCGCTTTTTTCAGTTGCAAAATTTATTGACGATGCACGATTCGAGGGCGCGGTTCTGGAGAAGAACTGGGAGGATTATGTGGAAAGAGTCTGGAGATATTTTTGACGAGGAAATCGGGAGATAGGTGAACATTTTGGTGGAATATGCGAAAGCGGTCGGATTTGGGCAAATCTGGGGACATTGTTGGTTCGCGGTGAATCAAATATTCTAATGTGATTGATGACGAAAGATTGCAAAGTTAAGCACTGAAAGCCATTTCGAATGGCATTAATTATTAAAACCATAATACGATGTAACATTTCGATTCCGGCGATGAGTGATAATCTGTCCGACGATGACCAGGGCGTTACGTAATCGCGTACAAATGATGAGCCATATTAAATAGTTAATTGCAGGATCATTTTGCATAATGAACGCAGGTTGTACGCAGCGCCAGTCGATTTTCCGCAAATTTTCACGGAGATTATTGCATCGGAAGAGTGAAATGGGTTAGGGAGTAATGTACACTGAGCAGTGGGACTAATGATAATACAGCGATTTTTACGACAGTGCGAATCCCGGGGATGGAAATTGCGTTGGCGTTTTGGGAAAGATTTTAATGCCATTGTGTAACAGTGGAGAGGTGAAAAATGGATCGAGGGAGTACGGTTATTGAATTTGAACTTTGCAGCAGTTGATACTTTTGCCGAACTATTGACTTTGTCTCATTTAATATCCGACGCAACTAAATCGCATGTATAAATCAAACGGAATAAGAACGTTATTTTTCGAAATGAAAATCAAAAAGATAATCCAAAAATTGTTTACCAATTTTTGGAATATATGGTTACGTAACTTGTATTTTCAGTAAAGTCGAGAAAATTTGCATAATAGTTATTGTAAACTAATTGTTTGGAGGTTGTATTGATGGTGTTTGAATTTCATTATCCATGTATGATTACTTTTCGAGATGTCCATCTACGAATCTGTTTATTATTTCTTGATTACTGACCTTTCAAATACGTGGTAGGTTTATCAAACTTAGACTTCAACTAATTTAAAACTAGTACATGCAAAAATACATCTTTTCAGCATTCAACAAAAAAAAGACAGAGATGTACACATTACTAGAGTTTTCGTAACTATTACACTAAGAAAAATATTCCCGTAAATTTTTCCATATCATAGAGTAATCGCGACGTACCGTACCATATTTGCTGAAATTTTTGATAGAACATTTTTTACAGTGCATAATAATTCCTATCAAAACCCTGCAATGATTTATCCAACATTTTTTTAACTCATTTTATCACATCTTTCTAGTAAGGGTACACGAAATTCTAGAAACGGTTACAAAAATTTCTCTCAGTGCCTGATCCTTATATGCCCTCATAAATTGCCATACATGCGACATTTAAAACCCCTCGGTATTACCTATAAAAAACATCTTAAATCTCAATACATGTACCCAATTTCCTCCCAAACAAGATTTCTCAAACATGTTCAGTCCAAATCCACCTAAACTCCGCACCCTCCATCGTTTCCAGACGTATTACAACGCACCACATCTCTCCCATCCTCCAATCACCCCACTCGAATCCTTTTGCAACAATTACAACAATCCCCCCATGCAAACTCCCACCCGACCCCACCCCTCCAATAAATCACCGGATCGCCGCAAACCAGCGACAAACATATTTCATCCCCCCGATGCACCCCTCATTTTCCGCGTCATTGCGTCCCAATGCATTTCGTCAATCACGCGTTTCTTCGCGTCAACGTTTCGCCCGAAATGTTTGGCATAACCGCGCCGCGGCCGTGACGGGCATGCCGAGCGGTTCGGCGACGATAAGTAGCCGGCTCGCGTGGGCCGCACGTGCCACGGGGACACCTTAATGGGCCGATTTTTGAGGTTACGAGGGTGGCTCTCGGAGGAAAATCCACGTGAGGAGGAGCGCGCGCGGCGCCGAGGGGCTGTCGTGCAACGAATGGAGATCGATTCCGAGTCTGGGTCAGGCCGGGGCGTTCACCCCGGTTGCAGCCCGGGAGACACGGAACCAGGGTCGTAGCTACGGATTCGGGGGTTGGGAAGGTGCGGCACAACGCCCCCCCCCCTCGCGCTGCATGTGGGCAACGTCCGCCAACGGGCCGAATCGCAGCCTCCGCGAGGTTTCAAGTTGCCCGGCATTAGACCGGCCGTCTGGCGAATCAATCAAAAATCGCGTTGGTCGAGCCGAAGCCCGGCCAACGTGCACCAATTACGGGCGTTTACAGCTGGGATTTTTCGGGGTTTCGAAGCGGATTTAGGGGGAAAGGGGTGAGGGAGGGTTTTTTGGGAGAAACTTTGAGGGTCGGTAATGGCGGGATAATTGGAGGTGATTTGAAATTTAAATCGCGGCGTCACTGTGTCGCAGTACGACAGAAAAATATTTACTTCGCGGTTCCAGATCAGGGACCAATTAGGTTGCGGGCGAACATTTTTCGGAATTTGGCTGTGAAATTTAGTTTCGAGTTAAGTTGACAGGGTGGTTGGGGCGGAAGAAGATAGGATACTGATAGTTATTAGGGATATGGGATATGAGTTATTTTCTATGAGATAATGGGATATAATAAATGTAAGGTGGAGTGAGAAGTTTGGACCAGTTCAGGGTTTTTTTCTAAATTCTTAGTGCTGGAGCTCATTACGTTAATTTCACTGAAAAGTTTACCGACTAATTTAGATATTATATATTATAGGGTATTGGAACAGGATTACTTCAAACCTCTATTTTCTCTCATCTGACTTAGGAAATATCTTGTAAGACTTTCGTTCAAATTACGAGACATCCCAATTCCAAAACGACTGGTGAATCTCTGAATTCGTAAGAACGTAACCTACGTCTTCCACTACATTGGACTTCCTCGCTGAATAATTCGTAGCGAAACAGACCTTCCACATGCCACAGACCGTCAGACGAAACGTTCGTTTCGATCGGCACTTCTGAACCCTGCTCGACCCGGCGCCACTGTCAACATCACAAGTAGTTTTTTGCGCGAATTTCGCCAAACACTCGCGCGAGCCCAAGAATCGCAAATATTGATGTAAATGGCGTGTTTTTCCGCGCCACGGACCATTTCGTTCCAGGGCACTCGATCGCCCAGCTGCCCTCCCCCGCCGGCACGCCCTCCAAGTTATTTCATTTTTCGCGTTTCGGCTGCATTACCATGCCGGAGTTTTCCGCTCCAGATTGTTCTCCTCTTTTTTTCTGGCAATTTCCGCGCTCGGCAGAGCAATATCCTGCGCGGCTCTCAGCACTGACACTGCCGCTTATTGACGAAGACGCCTGCCGAGGCGTCGCACTGGAAACGCCGGGATTCGTCTGAAATTAGCGGAACAGTCTCAGTCTCAAAACTTTTGAAAATCAGAAACTTAACACAAGCAGTCCAAAACTCAAAAAGACGTTCAACTTTTTGTTGGAAGAAGTTAGAACTACTTGAAGTTGGAATTGTCCGATAGCTGAACCAACCCAAAAATGACAAGACATAAAATCTATTTTCAAAGTCCGAACTTTCAGCAAAATCGCAGTCGAAAACTCAAAACGACGAAACAAATGTACCCGAGAAGTTCGAATTGTCGAAAAAAAGCTTCCTCCCTAGTCTAAAGGCAAAACAAAAAAATTCGAAAAATCCAAAATTCACTAATCCACAAATCGCTATCCGATATAAAAAGCTGTTCTTCCAATTTGAATCTTTGAAAATCGCGCGCAATTCCGTCGCATCTTCTGCTTTAATGCAGCAGCCAGGAGCAAGTCCCAGGACGAGGTGAACGATCGGCAGGGTGGTGGTGGTACGTGACCTTTTGTAGGAAGGATAACGGAAGGGGTGATGTCGCGGTGGAGGGCGCGCTTGGAGGTGAATGCACGCACCTACGCGGCGGCGGCCGGTCGTATTTACGCGGCGAATGCGGGGCGCTGTATAATTGATTGGGCGAAACGGAGCGAAGATGCTGAAAGTTGCAGGTGACCGAAAAAGGCTCGGGGTTTGGTAAGCTGCGCCCAGCGCCATGCAACCCGCCAGCCGCGGCTGCACGCGACACTGCAATCGATGCGGGGCAACCGAAGGGCTAATTTTAATGACTGCTTTATCTCGGATCGATCCAGCCGACGAAAATATCCGAGTCGCGTTTTTACATTTCGGCGGAGAGGAGTAATGGCTGCAGTTTTGCAGCAGTTTTGCCGGGGGATTAGCTGAGGGTGGGAATAATTGATCCGATCGGTAAACTTGACTTTTGATTGTTTGAAGAAAGGTAAAGGCGAGTTTTGGTGACTTTCGGTTAGGTGGTTGATTTAATTATGAGCTGTTTAGAGGACAATTATGTTGGTCCGACATTATGTTGGAGGAATTCCGATAAAGATACTGCGATTTTGAAGTATTTTACTTTTTCCATTATTTGCTCGCAATAGTTTTAACCGATTGCGAGCAAATAATGGAACAAAAAATTAAAGAGTCACGGTTTTCAAGGAAAACCATGACTCTTTAATTTTTGAGGACTTTGACACTGTAGGCATAGAATATAGTTTGGGGATAAGGAATTAAAAAGTAAGGACTGAAACGAATCCCATCGGGTTTTTGATGATTACTTATTTCGAACTTCCAGTTACACTCAAATTTTTTGTTGAAGAAAATTTGCATTGAACATGAAAATCCTTTTTCACTGAACAGAGAGAGTTAAGTTGTAAAGTAAAATCGTATTAGCTTAAAACGTTCCTTGAGGAACAAGAATTCTTTTTGTCGCCAAACTAATAATTTTAGAGTGTAGAAGCGTAATCTAAAGAAATTTTGCCTCACTGAAATCTCATTGCTTTTCTTAGAGAAATTATATTTGCGGTGCGATAAGAGCAAAGTTTGCGCGAGAATATACAATTAGTATAACAATAACAAGTTCTATTACATAATGAAAATTGCACAAATCGTGGGAAAAATAGTTTAAGTGTTTGCGATAGGGAAGTGCTGTTTTTACGTTTAAATTTCGCTGAATATTCATAACGTTGATCACATATCTATTTGCGAGAAGATCAATACCTGGACAATAGTATGGCGTAATTGGACATCAGGTTAAGGTGTTTGCGAAGTTAAATGTCATTGTGCGTTTCATCCACGTAAAAACGTGCTACAAAAAATTGGAAAAAGCCGGAAGGCACCGTATTAAATGTCAAAATGTCGGCTGCGTTTACGTTGGCAACCTCGTGACTTTTCGATACGTTTGTTCTCGGCTGTAGATGTGATAAGAGGCAATACAACTCATTTTATGGTATTTTTGTATTATCGTGTAATTGTATATAATTCATAAAGAGCTGTTATGTTGAGGTCGAAATGAGCTCTGCATTCTGGAATCTCATTCAACAGCAAGAATAATTTACCTTGTTTAAACTGTGCCGTGCTTAGTCGCGCTATTATTCTGCGCGAATGAATTGAAATTCTAATGAGTAGAAATCTACTCATTAGAAAAAGAACTATTACTTTTGTATTGAAAACTACAAATAGATAGATTTTCGGATATAACTCATCGTTTAGTTGCTGGAACATTTTATGACAGATAAAAAATAGTCTGTGATATTTTGTTAAGAATTCACGAAAATAACCCCTTCGGGTAAACTAGCTCGGAGGTTAATGTATTTGGCCTCTCTACATACATCTTATAAGAAAACCGAGTGCTTTGGTGCCTTCAACTTCGTTATTTATGGACATGCAGATTTAGGTGGTAAACTTTATAGTTGCCCTTCAGATAAAAATATCAGTCATTAGACAACTGTACTGGCAAGCGTCAATTCAAGAATAAATGATTTTTGAAATATGACGAGAATGAATGAAGTGTTCTGTGGAATTACATTTACAATTTAAACAATTTCGACCAAATTGTATCCGGCTCCGAAAATAAAAACTCGAAATTCTTGATCTTTCATCTTCATGAATAACGTCGAATAATTTACGTATCTTTCGCGTTTTGCTGTTACAGACGATCCCATTTGCAACAGATTTAGAGAAAAGCCCTTGCAAGCCTCGTGCGGGTGCAAGTGACTCTTAAAATTTCCCATGAGGAAACGCCACGAAGATACATATCTCATTACGAGAACGAGAATAAGTATGAAAATTATATAGTCGTTGTGGGAATAGGGTCTCAGCCGAAATTCTCCTAAGTAAAAACAGAAGTCAAAATGTATTCTTAAAATCATTTACGTAATTTAAGGACAAATATATTTTTACAAAATATATTTGTTTAAGGGCATCTATATTGATTAATTTAAGGACAAATTTATTTATACAAAAGACACTGTTTAGAATATAAGAGGAATTTATCAAAAGGTCTGCGATTCGTTTGAATTAACTATTACATTTCGTAATTAATGCCGAAATGTTAATTTGCCTACAGAAAGTCGACTAAGTTCGACGTAATCATTGAGTTGTGGCGAAATGAAATAGGAGTGGTATTTGCTGGAACTTGCAGTATTCATTTTACTTCACCGCGAATAATCTTGACAGAAAGTCTAAAATAATTATAAATCAATACTAAAATTTTAATATATTTGTGAGTAGATAACAATTTAAATGTAAAACCAGTTCAGAAACGACAAATTGAACCTTTTGATCAAGATAACTATTTTATTAAATCAATTTGATCTCAAATCTCTAAATTAATTAAAATAAGTTTCATTTCTCTGGCAAGAAGAGATATAAATATAAAAGTTCACTTTTCGTATTAATTACAAACATAGCAAAAAGACTATCTGAAAAAAACTATATTGCTTCGTTATTAACATAACGTTCTGCAATGTTTGTTTTTAATTAGTGCTACATACATTTATTGAAAAACCTATCAATAATGCATTCTGTTAAACAGATAAACATTTCTACATTGTTGTAATATTTACCTCCGCGTCAATTTACAACGCGCTGATAATAATAACGTTGATATTACGTATTAGAAATAAAAAGTCTTAAGCTTAACCGAAGTTATTGTAGAGTATGGTAATTTAATCAATACAGATTCTTCCGCGTAGAAACGAACGCGAAACCAAATTCAGATTACAACGCGAACAAAGTCTCGTATAAATATATTCTCCTGTATAAATAATACACAATTTTTATTAAATGTGCGCAGTCAGATATTATATCTGAAAACCTCTCTGACAACATATTTTCTGATCAAATTGATATTGTATTTATTCACGTTTACTCCAAGTTCACGAATAAAGAACGTTTTTGATACGTTGTAAGACG
The DNA here is from genome assembly GCA_022817645.1 of Ceratoteleas bidentatus. Lineage (NCBI taxonomy): Eukaryota > Metazoa > Arthropoda > Insecta > Hymenoptera > Scelionidae > Ceratoteleas > Ceratoteleas bidentatus. The sequence continues at coordinate 17,236 of JABFPB010000365.1, forward strand.
TTTTCTATTTTCTATCATCTTCTGGATCAACTATTTTAATGATTTTCCACTGTACGTTTGCAGCCTCACATATCAATAGCAAACGAGAACACGGAATCGATGCGGAGTTCATTGAAATTTATTTGGTTCAACTTGGATTTTAAGTACGTTCTATAAAATGCATTAGTATTTTAGTAGAATTCCGACAATGGAAATAAAAACTATAATTTTGTAAAAATTGTTTTTTATATTATACTCTAAATTGTTCATATTAAACTTCTACTATATTTGACATTTTTTATACATTGCAAAAGAATATCAGTCAGTACCAACATGAAATGCATATTTCTAAAAATGCATATTGTGTTTTGTATATATTTTATTAAAGAAAAATGTTAGGAAAATGTATTTCTATGATAAAATAGATTTCTTCAGTGGTTTTGCAGATATCTATTAACGTCTGCAGGTAATGCAGAAATACCGAGAGACGTTTGTCGAGGCGTTACCATCTGCTGATTAAACACTGCCATATACGGGTAAACGTTTTTCTTTTACAGTTTACGAACAGATGGAGCTTTGCACTGCGAAGAGACAATATAACAGTGTTTTCACAGAGCCGGCATTGGGATTCAGACATCCGCGCCCAGCAACTGTTTGCTGCAAACGATTGGCTGGATTCAATAGTTAAAAATGGCCTGTTTATGGGGTGTGTTTTCTGCGGTAATCGTAATTACACTATTACTCGGATACATCTTTAAAAAGGCAGTAAGACCGTCACCAGTGAAGAGTATAAAAGACAAACATGTTTTCGTGAGTATTATAAACGTCGGAGCTCTTTATTAGAAATCTTTGAATGTCGAAAAAATAAGTTTTATCTAATACATTCGAAATGTTATTTCATATTATGTGTAAAAAAATAATTTCTTGCCTAGAAGTTGTTTTCTTTGTATTGATTATGCATATATAATTTTATATGAATATATTACAGATTAAATTTTTTGTATAAATGACATCAAAGTTGTATTTATTATTTTATATTATTTTGAGACTAAATGTTATGTACACACGTTGTTGTTCACAAAAAAATTATATTTTTACTGTATTATTGTATACTGTTAATAATAAACTTTTTGAAATATTTCTATTATTTCCAATGCAGATATTATCAGAGACTGTAATAATGACATACTTAATATTGCAAAATGTCTGAGGCTGACAGTCATTCAAATATTTTACTTTTGAATTACTGATTTATTATTTTAAAAAAATGTGAATACTTATGAGAATACTTTGGCAATTACAATACTGACTTTTTTGCCATGTTTTTTGTATCTATTTGAATTTAAAAAAAGAATAATACTTTCAAGAATATTCTTGAAAGTAAATAATAGGACTTTACTGTTAGAATATAGTCCTACTTTTGTTGATACTTATAAATCAATTTAAATTCTATACACATAAACGATTGTATGAATAAATGTATCGTATAAATTGAAATTTAATCGATTGCGACAAAAACGCAGTTATAACAGCAACGGACTTCAAAAGTAATCGATAAAAATAATTTTAAACAAACACGTAACTATACTACAAGTCTTTACAGGAATAGGATTTTTTTTAATGAAATTGCGACAAGTATTCCAGTAAATACGAACGTTTTCACACATAGACGTTTCCAAACTGGAATGTAAACAAACTGTATTTTTTGTATTCCATCGTATTAGGTGATGTAAACACGATTTCATACATTCATTCAAATATATGTAGAAAATATGACACATCAAACAAAATTCATGAAAAAAGCGAAGTTTATTTTAAAATATGTCATAATATGAAAGATATCAATTATTGTTTAATTTGTTAACAAAAATACAATGTATCTAACAAAGTATTAAAAAAAATACTATACTCCTACTGTCAAGATTGCAATAAGTAAATATTCATTTATATTAGTGAAATGGCGCGCACTTAAGAAAATAAGTATATATGAATTTCCTAATAAGTTAATATTTACTTATTTTAAGCGCATATACACTTATTTAAATAAGTGCATGCTTTTTCACTTTATGCAATTTAGAGAATATTGTTACTAAATTACTTCAATTTTATTTTTATTTTTTTATTTCAATTTTATTTTTATTCATTCTAACTTCAATATTCATAGGCAACTTTCCCTTTAAATTCGTCAATAATGCGCAGTCTGATATTTCCAGATTACTGGAGGTTCCAGCGGAATTGGTAAAAGCGTCGCTGCGTTATCAGCTTCAATGGGTGCTGACGTCACGATATGTGGAAGAAGTCAAGCCAAGTTGGACGAAGCCTTGAAGGAAATTTCAAAACACGCCATGGACCCGAACAAGCAGAAAATCAAAGCCATCTCCCTGGACGTAACCGACGAGTACAGTAAATTAGAAAAAACTCTGCACCGCGTTGACGACGAGAACCCCATTTATATGTTGGTCAACTGTGCCGGAATTGCTATTTGCGGAACAATAGAGGACACATCTGAGGCCGATCTGGATCACATGATAAAACTGAATTTTGTTGGTACATTCAATTGCATCAAAGCACTCACTAGGAGAATGAAGTCGCGAAAAGGAGGAATTATTGTTTTGACGTCTTCACAAGCTGGTATTATTGGTGAGCAAGTCAATTTCCAACATAATTATCTTCCAATTAATGTAAAATATGCAAACTTTCAAAGTTCCAAAGATTTCAGCATCTTAGTCCTTAGTTTCGTCGTTGTAAAATATTGTAATTTTAAAGAAAAGAGCGGCAGGGATTATTCTGCCGAATTGCCTGTTCCCTTAATTATTTGATTTACATTCAATTTAACATTACAGGCGTTTTTGGACTATCAGCGTACTCCAGCACAAAGTTTGCTTTAAGAGGATTAGCCGAAACTTTGAGTTACGAATTGTTCTCTTACGATATTTCGGTGACGATGTGTCTTCCCCCAGACACCGATACTCCAGGCTTCGAAATCGAAGAACGGAACAAACCTGAGGAGACGAAACTTATTTCCGGCACTGCCAAACTGGTCCATCCTGATTTTGTAGCCGAAGCTCTTATAGAAGATGCACTGGTATGACAATTCGTTTTTAAATTCGGTTATCTCGAACGAATATTTCGTTCCGCAAAATTGTTAGTTTTATTTCAAAGGGATGAGTCGATAACTTTTGAAGCAACAATAATCGTATTTGTTAGATTTTTATGATAAAGTCGGACAAAGAGGTAGCTTTAATTCAATTTCGCAGGGAATCAGATTTGTTGGTAATCATATTTCCAATCCTTTTAAATTATATTGATTTATTTTTAACTTTGTTTTAGAAGAGTATTTGTGGACACTATTTTAATTTTAGTGGGATTTAAAATTGGAGTATTGAAAGTTTTCATTGTTTAATTACTTATATAAGGAACGGAATAAAAGTACTTTTAAAATCCAAATGAGAATTATTTTTGTGGATTCCACGTAAATAACTTTGTTGCTTATTTCTACGAAGTACTATTATTAAATACTAGAAAATTATGAGTTTCTATTTCCATATAAGTTCACTCTGCATAAAAGCTATTTAAAGTATTTTAATCTTTCAATTTACTGAGGAGATCAAATGAAATTAGTTTAGATTTGGGATAATGAGGGAAATTTTGCAATTACTGATTAATAATCACTCAGTAAAACGCTGTACCATAGATCACTTTGACCTATACGCCATCATCCTAAAAACCATAAGAAACCAAAATATCAATCAAACATCCAATGATCTGTCAAAGAATTTTATTTCAGTAAATATTTTCATCTGTCTCCCTTCACCACCTAAAATAAAAAACGTTCTTCAACGAATCAAATGGTCAAAGGAACACATGCCCCAATAATCCTTTATTCGACACAAATCCCAAAGACATCTGCACACTAAAATGCAAAAACCGCTGTTTCTTTGCAGGCCAAAAAGTTCGTCTCCGTCGTGGGTGTGGAAGGCTTCATGCTGAGCGTCTTATGCGCCGGAATGTCTCCAGTGGTGTCAGCTTGCGAGCTCTTCGTGCAGGTCACACTAATGGGCCTCTTCAGATTCATCAGTATTTTCTACTTCAACTCGTTCTGCCAGATAATCTCGGACCGTTTGAAAAAGCGCGAACAATTAGTCACGGCAGAGAAGAAGCTCGAGTGAATCGCCGTCGCCGTTCGCTCGCACTAATCGTCGCGTTAATGAATCGCAATTTAATTGCGCGTGTTTTCGTTGTCGTTCGGAGCGCGACAACGTCGTTCACCCGCTGGGCCTGCGTTTGCTCGCCTGCGTCACTGTATTACAAGATCACAACCAATAAATGAAACGCTGGGTTTAATTTTGTTAACGATGTGGTTTACTTTTATTTAGTATCCCGTAAAGTCATAGTATAATGTTCGTCATAAGCTGTACGGTTTTTACACACATAGAGCGGAGGTGTTGGTCGCCTCCTTTTGCCACAGTAGTTGCACTTTACTCGGCTACTCTCCCTGCTCCCCCTATCTTTCTTCAACGAAACTCTCGACTTTGCAAATGGAAAGAATGGTACTTTACATTAAACGACGACCGCCAAAATCAGACCCTTCTTCGGGGCCCCTCTGTTTCTGTGTCCCAAGAAGCGGGGTCTGGTTCCAGCGGTCGTCCTTCCTTCGACAACTGAAGCTCAATTAACCGCCCGGCCGGAACGCCGCGAAAATCTGTTCCTGCCGATTTCCGGCCGGGCGGCGAGGTGTGTCTCGGAATCGGGATGGTACGATCACGTAACATTGAATTCTGAATCGCATCACGCACACTAACGCGTCAGTCTTGCATCTCACTCGCGCGTTCCTCGTACTCAGCATTCACTCATGCGTCGTCTCGCAGATTTTTGTCCGAGTCTCTCGTTCACTCTCGCCGATTTATTTCTCATACTCTTCATTTATGCGCGGCGTCCTCGTAGTGTACAAAAGTCGTCCGGCGGGCGGAACGGAAACGCGAACCAATCGGGACCGGGTAAAAAACGTCCAAATGGCACCGGTTTGGGTCTGACTCTGATCGTTTTCCGATCTGCTGTCGATCAGAATCGGATGAAAACGGTTGCATTCAGTTTTTTCTTCGGGCAAACAAGCGGATATGGTGTGGTCCGCGTCCGCCGGAACGGACGGCCGCGCGACGAAAAATCTGCCGGACGAAGCGGCGCCCTGGTTCGCGCGCTCGACAAAGTCGTGGGTCGTCGAACGCTCGAACGGTCGGGCGGGTCTAGCGTCTCGTCGACGGTCGCTAGGGAATCAAAGAGCAATCAATTAACGACTAAGATTTCTCTCCTCCCCGTCTCCTCCTTCATCCGCGAGGTTTCCGCAAACGCAAATCACCCAGGCCCGAAACGCAAGTGCAAGTTTGATTCTCCGGCTACAAACGAGAGTACTGAACGGTTCGGCCGAAGCGCCGGTGGAAACCAGTCGGGCGTCGGGGTCGCGCGCCTTCGGGGAACCGAAGACGACGACAGCGGACTGTTGCGTCGAGCAGCGACAATTTTCAGCGGACGGGAGGGTCGACGTATCTGCATTGGGTCGTCCCGAGAATTCGGTCGGCTGGAGCGGATGGTGAACTGGAACCAGGGGGTCGAGGGTGGAACGGGAATCTGCGGGGCGGTGGTGAGAATGTGCATGGGGGACGGGCGGTTGAGGTTCCACCGGTAGCAACATCTGGGGAGGACAGGTCCAAATTTGAAGTGAGGTTGAGGAGTAGTGTCAACGACTTAACGCCAATTTGTTTGGTGATTGTGGTCTGATGAGTTATTTGAGGTACCAGAGTCAAGAAGAAAAAGTTGGACTACTGGCTAGGAAAGCCTGGTGGAAAGACAGGACAGTGTATCATTTTTAGAACACTTCAAATGTTTATATGTTGTCATAAATTATACTTTTGGAACACTCGAAATGTTCTGAAACGGTTACACCGTTTTTTCTGAAGTGGTGATTTAGTGGGACAGATGTTCAGAGTTGTCAACACGGAGAAGATTTTAAGGAACCTCAATACATGGTATTATTGTGAACCCCAACAATAAAATATTATAAACATGTTACAACGTAATAAGCAATCTGTGCAACCAGCGAAATGACTGGATCCGTACTTACCAACCCTTTATCTCAATGTAAATGATGACCAACCGCCCAGAAGTATCTCAAGCCCCCTAAGTCAACTTTCACCACCGACTTTCCAGCCCGATTTTCCCGTTCCAACATTCGTATTTCAGGCTCAGCATCAGGGCCACTAAAATACCGCCTATCTCTCCCCCGGGTCGTCCTTCCGCAACCACCCCTACCGGTCGTCCGACCGGGTCTGTGCGCGTCCGCTAAGTCTTTTTGCGATAAGCTCATCGTGGTGTCGTATAAAAACTACTTTTGATGTTCGAATCGTCTCGGAACGAGTCTCGCCGTGCGCAGATCCGCCGGTCCGATCGTCCGGCCGTTTGTACAGAGGTTGGAGCGATGCGGGCACGAACCGACCGACCCTCGGGACTACATCTGGGTGTATATAAAAAATAACTCGTAACCGGGCCGTAAACTGCGCGTTTACAGGCAAACGTAACGCAACGTCCTGACACTTCGACGACTACAAATAGACATTGGTACAAAAATTCAATACAGCTGCTGCAAATTCAATGCTGATATCCTAGGACGATACTTAGCCAAAGGAGCGACAAGGACGTGTGCTCTCGTTCGCAACCGGCGACGCCCCGTGGGAAAAGGCACGGGGCGTCTGTCGGGGGCACGAGTTCAAACAACAGGACTCGGTGGGACGCACCTTATCAAAACGGGCTTCGAGGTTCGGGGGTGTATTGACTTGGCGGGTGTCAGGGGGGGACGTTATCTGGACCCGCGCGCCCGACTCGGTCGGAAGGAACAGGACGAACGGTCCCGGTCGTCCCTTTTCAACTGTTAAGTGCGTCATTCGACCAACGCTTTGAACGTCAGTCCAACGAACCTCTCTCTGTCGCGCTTCGCACTGCTTTTGTATATATATATATATGTATTTATATATATATAATGTCAAGACAATATGTGTCCCATTTGTCAGTTTACCTCTCAGGTCTTACGCTATGCATTAATTAATGTTACATCTATTTCGTGTGGCCGGCCCATGCTACCCTCGACCCGCGAACCCGTCGGCGGGTTCGCGTCGAATAGTCGGTCGTTCCTGCCGCGAACGGCGCGGAGGGACACTCGCAAGGAACTTTCGCCGCGTGAATCGTAACAAAATCGACGGGAGACTTGTGATTGTGGTGACAGACTGCTCGTTCGGCGCGACAGACCGGTCCTGAGGCGTCGCCCGCGGCAGGAATCCGCGCGCGCTCGCTCGACCTCGACGCTGGATGGCTCTGGTCAGACGCCCGAACCGTCTAGCAGAGGCGGCCAGACCATTCCGATGCACTTACGAGTCAAAAATTACACATTAACGTTAGGTTTTTGTTTTAATGTAACACGTATGGCATGCCATAATTATTATAATGTACCTTACGCTAGGTATTTACAGACAATCACATGAATCGTAGATATTCTATTATCATTCGTATAGTTTATTCGTCCCTGTTCTAGCAGCGATTCCCGGTCTGCTGTGCTGCTGTGGCGCTCGTCGCCCGCGGAAACACAGCACGTCGCGGCCAACCGCGCGCGGCGCCTCCCACCCGTCGTCTCGCCGTTCTTTATTATCCGTAACATTTTACACGCTTCATCGTGCGAGCTGAAACTTGTTCAATTCAGCAATGGAATCAACGGAACGCAAGGTAATCGCGGTGAGGCGCGAGGTGGTTCTGGGCTCGGTGCGGAGTCGAAACGAAGTGCCCGAGGCGGCGAAGGATGATATGGGGTCAAGTCGGTGGCGTTGCAATAGCAGGGATGGTAAACTCAACGGAACCAGTATCATATAAATATATCAACGCATATAATTTCGGTCATCCTCAACGAGGTTTGACTCGTTAACGATTAGGATTGAAGTATCAGTCTGGCAGCCAAACTGTATCAAGTCTTCAAAGTAAGTAGTCTTACGAGACTGTTTTAATTAGGAAAGAGTTATGAAAAAATACAGGTCAAGATTCAGCCTTGAACCTCAAAGATACCATACTTTTTTCGGAGAATAAAGTCTCAAGACTTGAAGCAGTCTGGAAATAGTCGAGTTCAAATGTGGTACACCTCCATGATCCAGGTCTGGATCCGGACTGACCCTTTGTCTTAACTTTTTCCAGAGCAGAAAGAATCGGGTAAGGCGATAGAATGGATGCCAGACTGTCCCCAGACTCTTTTTTTACATTTTTTCCCTCAGAGTCGCATCACCGTCTCGTAATTGGAGTTCCCAGCGCACTCAATCAAACGGCGCAACGATCAGTACAAAAGATCATGGGCAGTGTTCGACGACGGATACCGCAACATCAATAAAATCAGTTCCAGACGGACACGCCAAGGCAGTCTTGTAATCAGCCTGTTTTTCTAACAATTTCGTTCGGCGAATCAGACGTTTCCAGGTCGCGCACGCCGAGCGACCAGGCCAATTTTTCGACGATCTCGGGGTTTATTTCGGTCACGTCCGTCCGATGAATTCGGATCTAATTAGATATGGAATATCGATTCAGTCTGATCAAACATGTTCGAAATGTAACTATGCAAATGAGCGTGCGCGCGCCGAGCCTTCGCACCTGATAAGTCGACTTTGACGTAAACAGATAAGATTATCAAACGCGGACACGAACGAGTTCGCCGACGGTGTCGAAAGCTGGGAACCAAATCGATCGCCGGCACAAAGCTCCGCGTCGATAACTCGGACCGCCGCCCGGACAAAAATGGCTCTTAATTCACACATGACGCATTACCGCAATATCAGCGCCGACTTCATTCTCACCTCCCGGCGCGCTTTGTCCGCAGCCGCGCGGTACAATTTATCGAGACGTTACGGTCATTGTGCCGCGCGACCCACAAAAATGCCCGCCATCCGTTTCGAGTCCTTTTCAGGCGCGCCTTTGTGCCGCCCGGACTCCTCGAAACAACGCGACCAAGTCGCGCCCGACGAACCACCTCCGCCGCTCGCTAACGCATCGAACAAGTTTCAATTCAGATCGAGGGACGTAGACGAAGTCGCTACTTAAGTCGCTTCGCCTCGATGCAGTTGATAGAATATAAATCGTAAATAACACGCTTCGACCACAATACGAATCGTCGGGTCGTATTGTTATCGATTGTTCGTAGGCTTGCAAATGAACCGCACTCGAACCATTCGAAGGAAGGAGTATGCCATCGGTTGAACGCGCTCGAGCAGTTCAAAAGGTTACACACCAGAAAAACGAGCGTTTCTCAATACTCATTTCAAGATATATGGAGATTTTAACTTTTGGACCACATAAAGAGTGGTCCAAAAGTGCCAAACGGTCAGATATCTAGAGAGATGAGATATTGTCTCAGGTCTTTTGGACCACCCAGTGTGGGACTTGTGTGTTCCATATATTGTTGCAAATAAGGCAGTATATAAGAATCTCATATGGACCACAAATAGACAACATATGGACCACTAATGGAACGCATGAGGACCACAAATGAAACAAACATATTGTTCATAAATTGAGCCCATGCTGACCACAAATGGATCACACATGGTCAACATATGGACCACATATGGACCACAACTGACCAAAAATATATCATAGATGGACCACATATGGACCACACATCGACCACAAATGGATCACATATGGACCACATATCCACCACAAATGAACCACATAGGAACCATGTATAATTTTTTCCTGATATCATTTCGGGTTTTTCCTTCGTCCTCTCTCGAAGCAAACCGTCGGAGACACTCGTATTTCCAGCAAATGTGGGGAAGACTCGAGCTTCCGAGAATGGTCCGCGATCGTTGACGCGTGACTCGCTGATTCGAACTGCTCGAACGCTGATTCGTTTCGAACTGTCCGAGCGTTTCGCACGAACATTTCCCAAGCCTGGTGAGTTTGTCGCGCTTCGCTGTCGAGATGAGTCCGAGGGGTGCGGTGGGAAGAGGGGGATTGTTGACGCGACGCGCGCTCCCTCGGGCGTTTTCTCGCGAAAACTTTCGGGCCCGACAAAAAGCCGGGGTCGACGTGCAGCCACACGTTCGGGCGAATTCGCGCAGCGGCAATTGAAATTCGCCGGTCCAAGGAACGGAAGCGCTCCTAATTGCAAAATCGATAGCGCGCGGCTCGCGAAAGTGAAGGCATTTTCGAGGCACGTCGTCGTGACGCGGGGCAAAAAAGAATTGGCTCGCGGGGTAACATGGTAATCGCGATGCTTCCGGGGACATCCATCAGGGACCTGCGTCGCCCTTTGTTTTGCATGATTCCGGGCTCTTGCGCTGTGATTGATGACGTAGCGCCGGCTTTTTTATTTTCTGCGTTTCGGGGACAATACGTTCCGTTCGATTCGTTATACGGGCGATCGATGCTCGCTCCTTCATTTTTTTCAGCCGTCGCTCGTTATCATCGCGACTGATTTATCGAAGTCGCGCGTTCCGACGCGAAGATCCCGGCTGGCCGGCGGCGTGAATTTGTTGGCGTTGGGGGGTGATTGATAATTTTCGGCTAATTGATTGATTGATTGGCCGACGGGGGACGATAAGGCGGGTCCTTTGTGCAGTAAGTGTTTTGCTGGGAGAAATGGTTTTCGGGGCTCGGATTTCGCGCGGACCGTTTGTTATTTGTCAGTCGGTTTTGCGGTAGCGTTTTTTCGGCCGAGAAGCAGCTGTAACTATATTTACCGCGCGTAATTTGATTGATATAAAACGTTGCGGCGGTTATATAGAATGCGGTAATGGGCGAAACGTGCTTTATTATATTCCAGCGATGTGTATGTAATTATTACGTGTTGCGTGATTAATAAAGTTTTATTAAAGTCCATCACTTCTCCATTAACGCGACAGGTTTGAAGTGTTATAAATAAAAGGTAATTGGATCTGAATGCCGGTGTGAGCTAGGCCAATTTGCTTTTAAGTAGGGATAATTAGCTGAGTCGGAATTAGAGATCGGGATTTGCACTCACGCGTATAGTAACGTACTTAACTGTTTGGACCATTTTAAAGTAGGCTTGTTATCGCGAAGAACCATTTTTACGTCGAATATATATCATGGCAGTCGGTTCCCATTTACATAACTTAAACGACCCGTCTAATCAAATTTAGTATCTGTGTCAGTAATTCCTATTTAATCATCCCTTCGAACTCCTCAAACTTCCAAACTTCCTTTTCTTTTAAACACCTTGAATATTTCACAAGCCTACTTGAAACTCCAGTAAAACGTATCGCCAATTATTAACGACTTCACCCAATTATTACCGCTATAATCAGATCACCATTTGCCTTTCCCAGACGAACTTCCCGTCTACTTGACGTCGCGTCATTATTCTCAACAAAACAATCGATCACCCGAAATCGCGCGGTTCTCGCCGCTCGAGCCCCGAAAAGTATTGTCATCGTTCCAAAAAGCGACCCGTCGGCAAACCGAAACAAAAGTTCGACGTGTTCCTTTCCCCGGAACGCCGTCGAACGAGTGTTCGCGAAAGTCATCGAAAAGTGCCTTCGCGTGGGGGAAACCTCGGCCTCATCTCGCGACGGCTCGCGCAAGATATATCAAAAGATAGAAAAAAGAACCGTGGAACCGGTGACGCAGACGCGAGGCCTCGTAATTCGCCGGCACAGATGCCGGTGATTAGGGAGTCAGGGGGGACTAATGTGACGTATAAACGCGCGAGAGCGCGCCTTATCGCTGCCGCAAGTGGCACATTCGTTGGTGCATATGTGCGTCCTCGTATTTTCGCGACTGTAATGTGCCGGTTGTGCTGCGGCGACCTGATTGCGCAAGTTTGATCATTATGCGTATTAGGCGGCGCGATTTTGTGACGGCCGATAAGGCTTCTTCTGGGCGTTCTTGCGACGTCGGGGCACCATTTGCATCGAGTCTGCGTCACGGAAATTCGCCAAATTAGCTAATTTCTACACACTAACGGCCGGAACAGACTATCTTGAGATTGAAGAACACTTCTAAGCGTAAAACTGCCGTCGACTTACGCTGTTGGCGCGCCCGCGCCGGCGAACGTGTGACGAAAAACGAGCGAACGACGACAACACCGGATCGGGTGCTTCGGATTCTAAATCAGTCTTGAACAGGTGCCACGATAAAAGCGCTTTGGAATGTACGTTGGTTGGCGATGACAGAGTGATGGTTGGTTTGAGACCTTTGTTGGAATGGCTGGGGATAAGGAGGGGAGTTTGAATTGGAGGGGTTTATATGCATACTTTTGAGAGGTGTAGAGGAAGGATGTTTAGAACTTTACATAGGACTTTACATATTTGGAATATTTTTCGTTAGGATCTTAGATGGTTGAAGGTCCAAACCAACTATTTTGGTAGGTTTGCTAATTCGGTTGTGATGTTATGGTTTTGAGTTCGTTTTTGTTAAACTGAATGGTTAATGTAGTTGGTTTTGATGAGGGTATTGGTAAAAGCATTCTTAAAACTAAAAATGGAGTTGATATATTTGAAAGTTAATTCCAGGCAGTATGTACATCTATTATTCGTTCGTTAGAATTGATTTTTAGGTCAAATAGACAATCGAAAATGGAATTTTTTGATCAGCTGATTCGTATCCAAGAGTGTAAATTAACGACCATATCTATTCTTACTTCAATAAAAATTACTTGAATGACGCGGGGATATTGTTGTGAAAGATTGATTGCAAACATGGCAGTTTTAGCGAGTAAAAATTTCCGAAAAATTCTAAAAATTACTTTTCAACGGATTTTGTTGAACAAGTAAGAAATGGGAAAACTGATATGACATATCAAAATGTTTCAAAAACTCCCAGTATAAAAGCTCTAAAATAACATACCGATATATTTCGTACATTCTATTACTGGATTTTTCTAAAACTTGCTCTGAGAAATATCATGTACTCTCCCTTACTAAAACAGTATAAAACGTCAAATTCTCACATAAATTATCATGCAATAATACCCTAGTCAAAACCAAGCTACCTTCAGAATCGTCAGTGTTATTGGTCATCTACCGCGTAGTTGCATTTTCATATTAAAAACCGTTTTTAGACCACAACACCCAGTATATAACATACTTCAAAACCACTTAAACCCCAAACCGAAGCAAAACCTTCCTCCATTCTCATCACCTGGAACACCCCAAAGTTCTTTCACAGGCTCCTCTCAAAGCATCCGCACCGGACATTGTCACTTTTCACCTCCATCCCTCAAACCCCCCCCCCTTCCCCGCAAAATCTTTAGACCCATTTAACACATCCCGTCCCTTCCTTTCTCTGATCGCACCCTGGCCGTAAAAATCTGGCGCGTGCACTTTCGCCCCGCGCACACGCCGCCTTAGGCGCCCGGCCACCGGGTCATCGATCGGTCCCCGGATTGCGACTATCTCTCCCGAATTGTCAACGACGTCACCTTCGCATTGACCCATTCCTGAAACCATACACCGAAAAAATCCGTGCACAAGTTCCAGACCATTCGTTATGTAATAATCACCCCATTTCGAGTGTAGATCAATATGGCGAGTAGACACAGAACGCGTAACTTTACATATTTTATGGAAAACATTGTAAATTCAGTGGATTTTCACGAAATGTGTGCGATTGCAGAAATGAAGAGAAAGTACACAGAGAAACCAGTGAGTTATGTGGTTCATTAAAGAATATTCAGACAGCTGCAATTGGACTGATTGTTGATTTAAGGTATAACTAGTTTTGTAGTTGGATTCTATTGTTTTAAGATTACTAGTTCCTGTAAGTACCGAAAATTAACCAGTTTTCCAGTAGCTTAAATTAAGGGTAAACAGTTTTCTTCAAAAATAAAACTGGTTACCCTTAGGGCCTGGCAGTTAAATCTGCCAGGCACTATTTTGTAAATTCACCTAATGTGAATGTTTCCTGCTCCATCCACTGATCTGTAAAATATTTCGCATAATATAACAGTGCACCCCAAACCCTGATCGTTTAAAGATTTTATTCCTGTGTGGAAAAACCGAAGTCAGGCATATGATCGCATGCCACCCTATTGCCAACCTTAGTTCGATAACAATCAGTCAATAATGGCAAGAGGATGGCAAGAATGTGACATTGGTCTATCAACAGTCTGACTCACGATCATTATCTAGCATGATACCAGACGGATGTCATACTACACCATAGTGATGCCACACCATGCCAAACTATAACTCCCACATCCAGAAAAATAATTTAGTTGTCTCAAATAAATATATTTATTAAGAAAAATTTAGTTGCGCTAAATGAAAATTTATTTGGAACTAATAAATCCTTAATTGGTGCAAGGAAGTATATTTATTTCCTACAAATTATATTGATCTGCTATATATATACAGATTTATTTATCCCAAATAAATCATTAATTTGGTACCATTTCAAATAAATTATATAGTTATGCCAAGTGAATTTATCTGAAACTAATAAATTATTTTTCTGGGAGTACTGCACTAAAAAAAGGTGTCTCATTGGTGTTTTTGAGACATTGAAACATCTTTCGTGTTCCTTCCGGGTAAAACCGTTTTGTTTTGAGACCCTTATCATGTCTAATATATCAAAATGTTTCAAACTGAGATACTTCACTACAAAAACAATTTTTTGGTCAAAAGACATGAAAAACGTTTCAGATGAAAATGTTTTTGATAAAAAAGATACTAAAACTGCCGTTCTTTTCAAAGACCCTCTGTTTCCCCATTGTTTTTGTAGTGCGTTCCTCAATTTTCTTTTCCACCTTTCCCTCCATGCACGGATTTTTCCATCCCACCCATTACATCCCGCGTTCGCCGGCGACTCCTGCGACGTCATCGCGCTGAAATCATCGTCATCGAGCCGTCGTCGTCCCGTCCTTCGTTGCACGCTCGTGGTTGGTCGTCGTGGTCGTCCCCGCGACGCGCCGGATTCGCTCAGCCGAGGACCGCAGCGTCGTCGCCGTCGTCTATCGCGGTATCTCGGTGGCCTCGCTGCTGGACACGTAGCTCTGCACGAGGACGAGACACAGGACCGTCAAGAACAGGAGGAAGGAGCGCTCGCAGCCGCACGGGTATAGCGTGACGGCGCCGACGAACCACCACAGGAATCCGCAGCATCCGGGCACAGAACTCACTCCCCGCTGGATCGCCGCCGGGTGCTCGCCTGCGGAGATAATGCGCGATTACTCGAGATGCTTGTTGGCGCTTGTTCGGACACATTTTCCGGGTCAATCGACGCGGAACGGTCAGAATCGGGGGATCGGTTGGCGCCGATTGTCGTCGGGATTTGCGTTCGGAAGGGGAGGATGAAATTTCGGCTGGAATGCATTTGATGTTGACGCGGTATTTTGTCTTTGAAGGGGGAGAAGCGTGGTTGGGGAGGAATGCGGAGTGGATTTTTGGGGCGCAGTTTTGGCAAGAATGGAAGGTGGGCTGATGAATTTCGAAAGGAATTGCGGCATCGAACATGTCTGGTGAATGGAATAATTGCGCTACAGTGTTCCAATATTCTGGCTGCGTTGCCGCGTAGAAGCACTGTATGATTATCGAGCTGCAGCGTTTTGCAATATTGCAGTCGGGATCCGTGTAACATTGTAATAACGTGGCTAATATTATTTCGGAGCACGGCTGGGTACCAAATAAGTAATTATAGGATGTCGCGGGGAAATTAAACGGTGACTGGAAGAGTGCGTTTTTTGGAAAGTCATGTTCGAATTATGACAAAGTTTAATTTGAGCCGAAGTTGTAGTGTTGGGATGGTGTGAATGGGAGATTTGAGAATGGTTTGGGTGAATGGTGCTTTGATTCAATGACTTTGATAAATGTTTGAATAAAGATTGCATCAAGATTTCGATACATCGTCGAAAATGTAATTTTGATGAAATTACGAAATTAATTATAGCAGAGTTGTTTCAGATATTCTTTAATGTCATGTTTATTTTAGCAAAATGTGCATTGAAACATCTGGTAAAGAATGTTCAAACTATTCCTTCTACTTTAAACAAATCTATTTTATTTAAATTTATTAAAATTATCGTTGAAAGTTATGCAGTTGAAATTGAATTTCGAAAGTGATTGTTTTAAAATGGTATTTCGCTTGCACAAGATACTCTAGTAAAACTAAATGAACAATTTCACTTAGGTAGAATAATTTTAATACCATGAGACAATGTTTGAAACTGGCATATTCCGTTATATTCATCTTCATCTAATACATTGCACTATGGAATTTCCATGTGATTAAATAAATTCAAAATTTATACAAAAGCCAAGCCAGCTTTAATAACGCTAAATTTCTACATTTGCTGTAACACATATTTCCAGTATATATTGGAATAGTTTATTATTGAATTCCAAGTAATTATTGTGCAATTAATCACATGGCACATAATCAATAGCACAGAAATTATTTTAACGGGGTGACCGTTCGCGATTGAGTTAGTACACAGTGTCGTTTTAAATAATTATTGCATCGACGGAGAGATTACTTTTTAACACACGATTTATATATAATGCATAATATATGCGATATGAAATATTCACTTACTAGCATTATTCGTAAAATTGTTCTAAAGGATCGCAAAAGTTCTTTTTAGTTAATGCAAACGTGTATACCAAACATAAACTCGCGGGGTACAATTACATTTTCAGCGTAGAAAAACGGACGCGCGTAGAAGCGGAAACGATTACCGAAATAAAAACGATAATTCAAAACTTTCGGTAATGCGATGCTTTCCTCGGCTTTTGAAACAATTGGTTTGCGCAAAAAAACGGGCAGTTTTATTCAAGTTACGGCGTTTTTGGCGCAAAACCATTCTTCTTGCGAGCAATCGCAATGAAACGCCGAAGAAAAATTCGCGTAATTTCGCGCGAAATCAAACGTCATTTACATTCGCCCCGGCCGTTTCTCATTGAACGACCGACGCTGCGAATAAGAGATGAGCCGTGTAAAGTTTAATTTAATATGCCAAGATGCGTCGCATTTATTACAGCTCTTTGGATTCAGAGTTTACCGTATTTTTCGACGGCGAAGGTGCGAAACGTAACGATATAAGATTAATAAAACATGAATACACCACACATAAAACAGCAAAGTGATGCGATAACGTTCACTCCGCGATATAAAATATACGTTACTGCAAACGAGGCTCGCGCAGATAAATCGAATGCGGATTTAGGGAGCAAACACAAAATCCATCTTTTATTCAATAAACAATTACTCTTTTAATCGAACCCTTTTATTTTCATCTCGTCTAACGCAATTTCTCCGTAAATTGGAATCTCAAACAGTCGTTTTCTCTTTTGGCCTCAACTTAGACAAACTCCGTTATTAAATTAACAGTAACGTAATATGCGACTTCGAATAATGTTCCACTTTATTCGCAGTAAAACATCATTCCTTCGCTGCAAAACAAATGTCTCAATTGTGAAACCGCGAGCAGCGCCGAAACCGAAGACGACTTAGTCGAAAATTAGAAGTTGGGTAAAAAATGTCGCTGCGTTCTTACCATTGAGTACGTGCAGTTGTACGCTGGCGCTGTGCAGGTTGCTCGGACTGCAAGTGTAATTTCCTTCGTCTTCCCGCTTTGCGTTCTGAATTATGAGCTTACTGACGACGGTATCATGCTTGTCGTCGTGTTTCGTTTCAATCATCTTGAATGGAGTGGGTGGTTGGTAGTCCAACACGCGCTTACCCTCGTGGTACCAAAACACATATAATGGCACTTCGACTGACTGTTTGATCACGCAACGCAGAGTCACTGTGCTACCAGTTTTCACGTACATGTCGTGATCGCCCATTATTTCAATTTTTGGCACTGTCAAACAATAACAATATCTCATCAGTGACGCGCGCAAGTGATCGGCCGCGCGTTCGGTCAGACGTAACGCTCGCATGCCCCACAAAGACCATGCAACAATCCGATTCGAAGAATCCGATTCTCCGTTCGAAAACACTCATCCGCGTGCAGCCAAGCGCGAATCGACCGCGTTATGTAATTTTTGCGCGTCCGAGCAATTGCGGCGACGATCGAGCGTGCAAACCGATACGTCAACGTAATCAGGACAAATCGGCTTTTCAATACGTATCAATCGTTCGCCTTCACTTAACTGCCGAGTGTTCGATTACACCCCAATTAATCGTAAACATCGTGCAATTAAAAGATCGATTAATCATGCCGAAACATAAATCGAAACAGGCGATAAAAGCGGTATAAAGCGGGACTAATGCACCGAAGCCCGGGCTCGGTTCGCCCGGGACACGTGACACGCTTTTACGGGGCGCAATAAAGGCGTCGAATTAAGCGACACGCCGTTCGCCGACGATTTACGTGCGTCAAACGCGGCGTTTGCGGCTGCTGCGACTCACCGACGATATTAAGGTTTACGATTTTGCTCATCTTCGGCTCCGTCGAGATCTGACATTCGTACTGGCCCTCGTCTCGTGCTTGGACGTATCTCACTTGCAGGTTCCAGGTTTCCGTGCTGTCGACGTAGGTGGCCTGAAACCTCTCGTCCGGGATGAACATCGTCCGGTCCACCGACAGGATGTGCGCGTCCCTTCTTCTGATCCAGGAAACCTTCGGAATTAGATTAGCACATGTACAAACATTGCTGGACAGAACAGTGGCGCGAATGGGGCTGGTTATTTTGTAATGTTCGGGGTAATTAGCGCGGCGAAACCAAATATCCGGTCGCGAAATTATTAACAGAGATAATAGCGGATCGCGTCGAGTTTCGGCGCAAATGAGGGAAAATGAGGTTCTGAACGCTAAAAATGGAAGGTTAAGGGGTGAGAGTAAACCTGCAACAAATTTTGGATAGGAATGAATGGAAATGAATTGGATGATTAGCCAAATTCAGCATTAGAATTGACCGGGATTCACTTTTCATTTTTGAATGCTGTAAATAGTTGAATGAATTCCAATTCAGGAATTCAAAGTAAGCTTTGAAAAATTTCAAACTAAGTGGAATTGAAGAGTAGAACAGAATTCGTTTGGTCAGCTTGAATCCAGATTTTGGAATTGAACATAAATGAATTCAAAATGAGTAAAAGATTCAGTTAATGTAGAGAAAAAATCATTTTCTGTCCCTAAAAATAAAGATTTATAATGAAATTATAATGATCGGAAATATTCTTATTATAAATGTATTTTATTCTCAACAGCATTTACCTTTAGAAGTATGTTCAGAATTCGAAACGAAGTATGTTTTGTCTTTTGCCAGTGTACGAGAAAGAGAGAAACTTGTTAAAGAATTTTGTTCAATTCACGTCCTTTCTAAATACGTTTATAGTTAAGAATGAATGCCTCAAACCATAATGGCGTCACCGACGAAGAAAGTGTGCACAAAAGTGTGATTACATGAACTGTTCAAATTCTTTACGTATAAAAGCGCTTTGTATACCAAACAAATTCAGAATAAATCGTGGTAATAATAAGAATAATGTTTAATAAACAGAATAATGTTTGGGATTAAATATCTTATTATTACTTAAAGTGAGTAAATTTCAGTTAAAATCAATTCTTTTCATTAATCGTATGTAATGAAGTACCGAGCGATGCAGAATAAAAACACCTACATTTAGCAAAAATTACAAACGCGTTTCATGCATTCCACAACTTACTGAATACCTATTTTCTTTTATATGATCCCAATGTGAACTATTTTTACACTGAGGATAAGTTTTTGGAAAATACTCTTCTAATTACACAAGATAATATTTTTGAAACAGTATCAAGTAGAAAATCCAGCTACGATGAAAAAACTCCTCTTATTGTCAGTAGACTTTTTCGAGCAGCGAAAGTGGGACGCGAAGATTTCTCGTGGGTGCGTGATTTTCCGTGCGCGCGGAAAAATGGTTGTACATTATTTGGTGACACCGAAGCCGGGTGCGTTTTTGCCCGTGAGCCGCGCGAATAAAATGATCCCGGTGAAATTATGCCCGGGCATGTGTGTGTTCGCTGCGCTGTTTTCGCAAACATAAGTAAAGCGCGCGAACGGCGCGGAATATTTGCGAAGCAGCGGCCGGGTCATTATGGCATTGGGAAACAGCAGTAATCGCTATTGGTTTTTTCCGGTAAGGTAATCCGCTAAGTGGCAGTCGGTAAACAATAATGCGCGCGGTATGAGGAACTGGAAATAAAATGGCGTTTTCAGCGCGAAACCACTTGAGCTGAAAGGGTCGGCGATAGGAAATGGCGGTTCGTTCCATTACCCTCGTAATGTATTTCAGGTCCCTATCGGGCACGTGAAATTTTAATTAAATAAACCGCGGCGAGCCTTCGAGTGTGTGCCGGGTTATCGCATATTTAAGGAACGGTGCCCGGAGAAACTGTAAGTGTGTGGGAATATGTCTGCGCCGAGATATGTCATAATCAAACGACGTTTGCGGGAGAGGGCGCTCGCGTTCGGATCGTGAAAAATGCAAATCTTCTTCGGCCGGAAACGTCCGTCGAGTCTAATTAAAATTAGCGGGGCTTAAATGGGATTAACGTTACGTAGACGCAGGTCCTATTGACCTGGATTCTTTTCGCCGGGCGTGCGCAGCCGCGTCCCGGAATTATGGCCAAGTGGTTTCCGAATATACAAGCGCTGGGAAAGCGCGACTGAGATCAGCTTCATTTTGATTTTTCAATTAGAACGTTTCGATGCAGCAAATAGGATTGCAGGAGGAAACCAATCGGGATTCCGACTCACTGCATTCCGGGCTGTATATTTGAAAAGCTCAGTCAAATTCCCGGAAAGAAATCGGATATTTTTTTGAAGGTCGGAATTTCGATTTTTTACACGTTGGGCGGGAAGTTCGTTTCGAGTCAAAATGGAAGAACCAGATTTTTGTTTTTAATATGATGGGAGAATCGTATTTCAGAAAGAATTCCGGGCTTTATATTTTAAGTGCTTGTACTTTAATGTGAAAAGGATGTTTTATGACGGAAATAAATTAATGTAGTTATCGCGAATTGAATAATTATGTTCTGAATTTTCGAGGTGTTTTTTTCCTCGGGTGTATAAATTATCATTTGTTTTAAACTGTTCGGTTTGAAATGTTGATTCATATAAGTTTGACTAAGTTAATGTTTTAAGTTAAAATAAGATATTAGATGTCAGCTTCAGAACTTGATAAGTTCAACAATACTACCAAGAAACGGTATATTCAAATGTTATTTTAGACAAATAAATAATTTCGTATTTATATGGTTTAGTTCAGTTTAGTTCAAATCAACTAAATGTTGAATTGACTAGAATTGTCTGAACAATTTATTGCCTCGAATAAACATGAATATTGGTTAGATATAAATTGTGATTTACTAATAAATGAACTTTATTTAGTTGCCTTTTCTATATCATAATCTCTTTAATATCTTTAAATTACATTACCATATACAAAAATGTTCCAACAAACGAAAGGAAGTACCGATTTCACAATATTTCACTAAAATTAAATCGTGAACTGTTTTAATTGAAAACCCTAAATATCTTACCATCATACCAACATTATATTTCGATTATATAGGCTATAATCGAAACTCCATAAAGCGATTTAAACTGATGTAATACGGTTATCATTAACACGCCTTCCTACAGCTTTAAACTTTTTACACTGAAGAAACTATAATCCTTCTTTGTCAGTCAAGTACAGTATCAATATCAACTAAAGTCAGATCATCTCGTTAAATCTAACTTTCTGAAATAATAACATTTTATAACGTATGCTGTAAGATAATAATACGCTTCCAAAATTATTACAATCTATCATTTCTTTTTCACTCTGTATTTCCATATTACAAAATTTCGCCCGTTTTATTTTTTTTTCGCTATTGAACTTTCCGTTAACATTGTTCTACATTGCGTGAAATCCCTACACATGATTCTCGAGAAAAACCGATGAAACGCTGGAGGCGTCGTTCCCGGATCCTCGTTACTGCACGATTAATTACCACGAATGCGTAAAGAATTCAAGCCCCGGCGATACCGCGCTTAATTTGTCGCGATAACGTCTAACATGTCACCTAATTGCGTATGCGAGAACACGCCGCAATTATAAGAATGGCGTGTCGCCGAACAGTTTGCTATTTGCGATTAAGCTATTATTTCGCCCCGCGTTTTCGTTTACGGCCGTTTGTTGGCGTATTCAATTATTCGTGTAATTAGCGACGCATATTTTTTCCCGCGCAGCGGGCGAAAAAGCGAGACACGTTATTCTAATTAAACCGAAGAAACGTATGACACGCCGATCAAACGTGCATAATCGCGCCCAGCAAAAATTGCCGGGCAATTTTGCGAAATTATACGGAGTGCGAACTGCCGGAACGTGTTCCGCGAGGTCATTTATTATGCAACTGTGTTTGCCGGGTAAACATTCGTTTGTAGCAGCGTTCGACGAGTTTAAGCGACTAATTTTTGCGCGCCGAAAAACGGGTCATACATGCAAAAAACGATTTGGACATTTAATGCAGAAAAATTGAATAAAAGTTACCGAACTGTGAAGTATCAGATGGACAAAACTGAAATTTATGAAATATTGTGGAGCGATGCTGTAATCATAATTGTTTGTGACAGTAAAAAATTGTTTGCCATATTAAAAAATGCTTAACTGAACGTACCTGCAAGATTACTTTCTAAATTAATCACTTTTTATAGGTCAAAAGTCGTTTACTTAAAACGACTAATAAGTGCATATGGACTTCTTAATAAGCGAATATTCACTTAAAATCAGTATTCACTTATTTAAATAAGTTCACGTTTTTTACTTATTGAAAATATTGAAGTTTAGAGAGTATACTTTATTTGGGTTTTAGGTTATAACGAATTATTGTCTTTAAATTTCACGGTTATTCTCTTCTAACATTGACCCCTTTATTTTTTTACAATTATTTCTAAAATATTTTAAAATATTTTTGACTTATTTAAATAAGTTCACGTTTTTTACTTATTGAAAATATTGAAGATTATAGAGTATACTTTATTTGGGTTTTAGGTTATAATGAATTATTATCTTTAAATTTCACGGTTATTCTCTTCTAACATTGATCCCTTTATTTTTTGGCTTGGATCAGAAACTTGTATTATAAATTGGGTCTGAAATATTACAAATAAATGTGCAACTTTTTCAACATTGTATTTTCTCTTCTAGTATTTGTCCAGCCTGTACTTTCCATTTACGCAAATTTAACCTAACTTTTTACAACGTGCACCAGAATATTTGTTTACGTGTAATGGTAAATCAAAACGTTTGATTGCAGCTAAAAGTCGCACCCGAAACGTTTTCATTTTTTGGAAAACAACGAAAAGTAGGACAGCGCGTTGTCGCCGTCAAATCCATAAACCGTCCACATGTCCGAAAGCCGAAACTTCGTTCTTGGCGCCTCTCCTGACAATACCGGTCGGTATTATTGTACGTCGACATATGTTAGCAACGTTTTGCTGCGTATCGACCGACGCGACCCGCTGTTTCTTCAATCGGACAATTCGCGTCGCGCCAATTCTTCGCCGCGGCAAAAGTAACTCGATTAAGACGGGAATTTGGTGGCAAATAAGCCCGCGCTTTTTGTTACGTCATCACTTTAATAATCCGGGGTCTGATCTCGCGGCGCCGAGTGTGTTTGCAACGCGCAAACACGCGCGGCGCAATAATCGCGGAAAACTCGCTCGGGTTATTTATTTTGCCGACGCGGATAATTTATGTTAACCGGTTTTGAAGGGCGGCGGGCGAAGTTCCGGCGTCGCGGCCCGCTACGTTATTTTCTGATCTGTCTCTATTTAAGTTGATCCGATCGATCGACGAAAAAAGTTGCGCCCCGATGAATTGTCCTTTGATTTATTCGCGACGACGTGAAAAGCTACATTTATCAGAGGATCGCCGAGGAAATGCGCGATCGTTATTTCGCTCGTAAATCACGCCGAGCGCAAAGAGAATGTCCAAGTTTTCCGCGGGGCACAAAAAATCAGTTGGCGTTTCCAGTTGGCAGGTGCAATTGGAAAACGCGAATCAGATTTCGCCGGGTCATACTGATTGGTCATCACGAGTCGAGGGAAAGTGTCGAACCGGTCGGCAAATCTGATGCGGAAATCTGATTTCGGAATTAGAAACTGATTTTACTGTACATTGAAAACATATTTTGCAAAATTACAATACATTTTTCCAGTACACCTATCACTGAAAAATAGTTTTAAAATATTATAAAAATATTAAGAAATATTAAGAAATATTAAATAATATTTTTCAAATATTACAGAAATGTTAGATGTTCGGCTAAAATAATAATTTTTAAATATTAAAAAACTGTATTATTCTTACACGGAAAGAAAAATCGACTCTTTATCAGTTGACAGGGTGCAAAGCGATATTC
>JABFPB010000366.1:0-41562 GCA_022817645.1 Ceratoteleas bidentatus
TACAAGCATTCCGAATCCCCAACTCGTTTTTTTCAGCGCGCTTCCATAATCGCGGAAAAAAATTCCGAAGTTAGGCCATTTTTTGGGCTGCTACATGAGAACCTCCCCTTAACGTACAAGTGTTTTGAATGTCGATCAGTCTGTATTAATTTTCTAATTAAAATTTCTCTCATCTTATTCTATCGGTGGAGCTACCTGTACTAAAATTGTATTTAATCTGACTAAATTTTAATTTACCAGACAAAACACTTCTTTTTCCAATTCTACTAACTAATACACCTGTTCGAAAGAAAATGTAATTGCCCCAACTAAATCGTTTCCTCACTGTCGCGCAACTCCGCCGGTCACGTTTTTCGCTCGGTTTATCCGCGCCACTTTTATTCCGCGCGATTATTCGGATCAATTCGACGAGATGAAATATTCCCGATCAAACAAGTTCACGGATCACCGGGCGTCGCGACGACGAGCGCCAAGTTTCGTCCGCGGACCCAATTAAACCCGCCGACAAGTGTACTCCGCATTCGGACATCGCTGCGCGTCCGTTACAGGGCAGTTCCAGTTAATTGAGTCGCGTCGGCCTGCTAAAATAAAGCGCGACAAAAAGCAATCAATTACGCCGAATTATAAATGTCGTTCGATGAAAATTGCGTGGCCGGCTTGCCGTTCATTCGCGCTGCGCCATCAATGTAATCGAGTCGCATAATGAAAATGCTCTCCGTTGTAACTCGGCGGACAATGTTCGCACACTTCGCCGCATCGTTCGCCGATTCGCCAGGGAAACACTTTTTTCGCGAGCTTTCAGTTTTATCGCCGCGTTGTACGTAAAAGCGCATTTTTATCGCGGAGCAAACAACGCCCGGCGAAATCACCGTTCGCGAAAATTAATAGCAAGACGCGCGCGGCCTTAAACCGGTTGACACGGTTTCGCGCGGCGAATGCCTCATTCAGTCGCAAGTGCGCGACACTTTCGCGTCGCCATTGTCACGGACGATAGTTGTCGGGGCCAAGTGTATCGGTGTGGCAATCGATTGATAACGTTACGACCAATCCCGGGAATGAACCGTTCGTCATCATATTGTGCGACGAACATTCGACGACAAATACAATAATTTCGAGAAGCGTAAGAGGTCGACCGGAAGTTCGTGTTGATTTTGTTCATTTGAACGATAACACGGAGCTTTTCACGCTGCACATTTACGGTGCAGACAATCGCGCGAGTTTTCAACGAAGAGCAAGAAAAATTGAGACCGGAAAGCGTCTTCTTTTATCAATTTTTTCGCAGCTCATTTTTGCTGAGTTCTTTTACCTAAATGAAACTGTGTCCAGTTGCTGGAGAGGCGGAGGCAAGTTTAACTATTCACTAGCTAGAATCCTGATAGGCAATCCAGCTACACGCAGAGAAAATGTATTAACAGTACAGCTAAAACTGTAGCTAAAACGTGGCCTAGCTACAATTTGTAGGTGGAGGTAATAACTACAAAAACTAAGCATTTTACTTGTAGTAACTACAAGTAAATGTAGGAAGTTGTGCTTGTCTAATAAATTGGCAAGAAATATCCAAAAATTGGCAAGTACAACTCATCAGAATCTAGTCCAATTTTCGACGAGTAAAAACTGTTCATTTACTACATTAGTAAAACTATTCAGAATCACATTAGGCCCTGACAAGAAAATATGTTTAATTTGCATTTGCAAGTTACTGGATAAGCATCGAACCGTCAACGGTAGTGACATATTGAATAATATAAATATTTAAATTGACCTGTTTATTAATAAATGAAGAATTATATTTGTAACGACTACTGTTCAGCTGGAAAATTACGTCTCTACTCCTGATGTTATAACGTCATAAGATTGATTTAATTGAATATTTCAAATTATTGAAGATTACAATGTTCTTTTTAAATATAAATAAGGTTTGATTACGATACTCACTTTATTAAATAACAGTTTTATTATTTATTAAAATTATTATATAATAAAACCCGACATTAAAAGATTATTTTATTCTTGTAATGAACATTATTTACGAAACAAAATATGTGAATTGAATATATGATTACTGTTAAATTAAATTTAAGATATCATTTATTAAAGTTAATTTGAAAGTTATAAACGAAATTTAACATAATTTGTCCAGACAAACTTTTCAATGCCTCTCCAGTAATTGGATAGCTAGAGCTAGATAAGTTTTACTCCTGTCCATCTTTACAATAACTGATTAGTGAAATTATGTGAAACTGTTCACTAAACAAGTCCATTAAAGTTATCTAGTATTTACCCAGTTACAAGACAGTTCAGACTAGACAAGTTGAACTAGTCACAGCCTTCCCAGAAGGCTGAGCTTTACCCCAAGTAAAAATTTGACCAGTTTTGTCCAGTTTTCTCTATCTTTGCCGAGGCACTGATTAGTTAAACTTTTCTAGATTAATTGTCCAGTTTCCATCTAGATGCTGGATAGTTCTATCTAGAAACTAGATAGTTGGAACTTGTCAAGCGAACTAACTAGTTTCTGGTTAGTCACTCAATAGTTATACTTGAACTGGCTAGTGCCTCTTCAATTACTACTGTGCAGTTACTAGCTAGTAAATAGTTAAACTGAACTAAGCCTTTCTAGAAACCAGGAATAATTATTACCTGGGACCTTGTCAAAACTAACACTTAGAAATGTTGTTTGCGTGGCCTTCCTATTGTCACGAACCGATTTCATGCTGTAATAGAATGAAATCAGTTCGTAACAATAGGAAGGCGTTGCATACAGCATTTCTTCCCAGGTAAAAATTATTCCTAGTTTCTAGAAAGGCTGAGTCCAGCTTAACCATTTAGTACCAGAGAAAAAATTCTGGATCACTTCAAGATCACTTTCTGATCAGCTGAATGTGATTCCTTTGTGATAAGGGTTTTGAGACTTTTCTGATCATGTTGGGATCGCCTAACCAGAAACTAGTTAGTTCGAGATTGACATGTTCCAACTATCTAGTTCCTAGACAGAACTATCAAGTGTCTTGAGGGAATTATCCAGTACCTAGTCAGTGCCTCGACAGAACTAGAGAAAACTGGTCAAATTTTTATTTGTGGGGTTGCTGATACAAACGGAACATTTCTAAAAGTGTATACCAAACTGGTCACATTTTTACTTGGGCAGTATAACATTTTCGTACCGTTTTCCGCCTAATCGTGTTTCCCGCGACTTTCAGTTGGACTCGAAAAGGCCGAAAATCCAGCGAACACCGACTACTTATGACGACTCATTGAATTACATGAAACCATTCGAAAAGTTGGCCCGCAACTTCGCCTCCTTCATTACACGACAGGCCAAGAGTGTCGGCAACTTTCGGCCGTAATTTCGCGAATTGCGCACAATGGCCGTGAAAATCAATGGCAGTGAATCGCGGATTAAAAAGCCCGCGCCTGTTTACCGCGTAAGTGGTCAAACGAGCCCGTGTCGCGTGGAACTTTTAATTCAACGTGAATCATTGGTGAAAGAAAGTTGGACGTCTCGCGGCGAGCCATTAAATTTCGCCGTTCAACCGCGAAAGCTTGTTTTCGCATAATCCCGGCGTTGCAAGTCGACTTCATTTCCGCGGGATTTCGTTAACGCTTAAGATGCGGACTTTCAATTAGACCGGCAGCTTTTCGAGGGGCCACTTTTTGCCGGCGGTTTTCGCGGAGCGTTACATTAATAACGCCAATGATTCCGCGGATAATGCACCTCCTTCGGTAAGAAAGTGGCGCGACGATTCCGCGGATTTTCGCGAATTTTCGCGCAGCGGAATATTGTACGATGACTGATATTTGAGGATCTGATTCGATTGAAGTCGCGGATGCATTTTCCGCTGTTTTTTCGTTTGCCTTCCGCTTTCTCGCTAAAAGCCCGGTTTCCAAATTTTTGGTTCAGCGGGGAAAACGTCGATGACGTCAAAATGCAACGCCGAAGTGAATCCCGCGATTTGCGTGTGGCGGTAATCGTAAAACAAACGGGGCTCGTGATTTGCGAAATAAAATGTGCAATTGTGGATTTTGTGCAGCGCCAGATATAAGAATAGTCGACGAGGCCGGTCATCAACTTCAGGACCGTTATTACAAAACAGGAAGCGTTATTGAGCTTTGGTGTGTAGTGCGGCCATCTCGTCCCGGTTCCAGGGTACCGCATCCGGTTTGGCGAAAAAATAACGATACACTACCGGAACACGTGAACATCCATCACACAAACGGGTGAGCAGGTTACGACGTCGTAAAACGCGACGGATTTGCTTAAGTTTCGGAGATTTGCATTTCAAGTTTCAGGTGGCTTATTGTACAGTGTTTTTCGCTGGGCGCATTTGCTTTAGCATATTAATTGCGGAGTAAAGTCGCCTGATTTGCGAAACGTGTTAGGGATTGAGCAGAAATGGAAAAATTCTATTCCATGATTTTTAGATCATGAAAAAGTCATCGTCATAACTTTAAATTCACCATTTATTTCAAGTTTGAAAAGAATGATGAATAAATGGTTACTTATCATTTAGATTGACTTAGAATATTAATACGTTTTTATTCATCATTCAATTTAACTTTATTTATTCATTTAATTTAAATAATGATTATTTGTTTATTCGTTATTTTTTATTTTTCTCATACGTATTTTCAAATAAGAAAACTTAATTACCAATTAGAGAATTAGGTGGATAAAAATGAAATGCATTAATTGCCAAAAATGCACTGTAAAAATGTGCAGAACCAGGCGTCTTAATTAATGAAAAGGGTCTTAAATTCAGACGCAAAGTGTCTTAAATTTAAACGCTTCTCATCGTCTCAACATTTTTAACTTGCGTTTTTTAAAACGGAAGTTAAAAACGTCTACAAAAAGTGTCTGAAATTAAGATATTTGTTTTAACAGTGTGTAATAAATATACGGAACAGAATCTAACCTATCTGCAAGATTACTAAATTTGGGATTAAGTTTATAATGAGCCTTGTTCTTACATGTCATGGTTATTAATTCTTTTTAAGGTCTTCTCACTCTCTTTTCGGATAATCGGCTTCAACAGTAGCTTATTGCTTATTAATTCAATAAGCAATAAGCTATTGTTGAATTATTATATATTATAACCTCTATTGATGTTTGTCTATTCTGCAGTTTCCAGTTAATTAAGTAAATTTTAAGAAACTTTACCCAATTTTCAGTGGGATATTTTTGTAAGTGTATGCATTGTGATGGGAGATGAAAGTTTGTCGATATATTCCGCAAAGAAGCCTAGCTTGCTAATTAAATATTTAATTTAACTGCTCGTCATAAAAGCAATGATTGCACAGCTCGATTTAAGGGTTAAAACACAGGAATCCGTTTTACGGTATCTTTCATTTTTCAGATCAAATAGTGAAGTCGTGACCAGATTACAAATTAAACAGGCCATGAAGTCGGACAGTGGAGAATACTTATGCGTAATCGGCCAGTTCAGCACAAGTCTCGTAGTTATTCACGTTCTTAACGGTGAGTTTTAAATGTCGATTCCAAATTTACGGAATACACTAAATTGCCTAATCCCAAAAGCGAATGTATAAATTGCGAACTCTCACTATTTAAATAGCTCAGTAATGAGATTTAACTTCCTAAAAACTTTTATATCGCAGTTCAAAATAATAAAAATCCAGAGCAAGATAGTTTCAGATTTGCTGTATCAAACGACAAAACTTTTTAAATCCAGAAGCTTTATGTTTTCAAAAAATTAATAAAATTAAAATATTTGAAATAAGTTGAAGATTAAACTCATATGTGAAACGATTATCCAGAGTGTAGTTAATAAAATTAATTGATTTGTAATACTCGTCACCTGCGCTCATATAAATAACACTTTCCATTTAAAAGCATTTTTAAATAATTTTCTTCTGTTACCATCATTAATCCCCAACGATTACTATTGATAAACACGAAGAACGACAGGATGTGTGAAACATTAGAATAAAAAAACCATCCGATACATTTATTTGCTCACACTAATTTAATTACCAAGCCGCATTTTTTATAAAACGCAATAAATGAACTGCAGATGCTTTAAATACTCTGGTCAAATCAGATACGCTATGTTGCACTGCCGTTATTTTTTATCGTTGTTATTTTTGCAACGAAATGCCGTAATTAATCAGCATACAACAAAATTATTATTTATAGATCTCGGAAACGAATATTGAATAACCACCATTTCCTTCAAATAAATGTATCGCGCGTCGAGGATTTTTAATGAATTACGAAAGAGAAATTTCATCCCTCGTAACTCACTCGTCATTATTTCGAAATTTTTACACTACCTATATATTCACACGAATAGTTCGCCATTTTTCAACTCACCCTCTGTTTCTACCACGAGCATGATTCTGTACTTGAAAATCAAAACGATCTTCACGCTTCAAATTTGTCATACTCACGCCGGGAACATACTTCCAATTACGTTACATTTCCCGCGCAACAATTCGCAATCTCATATCAAACCTGATTAACATGCCGCAATTCCCAAGGATAATAATACGCCGCGACTTGGAAAGCCCGAAATGATTGATCATTCGAGCGCGCGCCCGCAAAGCGACGAGTCACGTTAATTTATTTGTTGCGTTATTTAACTTGCAGGGGAGAAGCAGGCAGCAGTTCATCACGATCAATGGAACGCGGCCGCGGCGCTTCGATTCGACTGCGTCGCGCTGTTTGCTGAATTCATCATTTTCCTCCTGTTTCGAACCTCGAGTACATTCGTCTCGTAATGTGTTACCGCAAAAGTATGTATTCCGAATCATACGCGCCACTACGCCGTGCAAATCTGCCCGACAACGCCGCATTTTGTCGGTCCGAATGCGACAAATTGTTCGCTTTTCTTAAGGCGAGTCACGCCCGACTAAAAAATTTTAATATTGACCAAAAGTTGATCAGGTGTTGAGCAAATTTTGACTGATCGTCGAGAGATCAAATCCTGCGTGAAATTACGATTCGATTAACTCACGATCGGTTTGCAACCAGATACTCTCAACCGATCTCATTTTTGGGATGATCAAATTTTGATCAGTATTGGGAATTTATTTTACTCAGGGTTCGGCAGCTCCGAACATCGTGTAAATAATTTGCGACGATCCCCGAGAAACCTGCGAAGAGCCTCGAAAAAAAATGGACGAGATATCGACGATCGGCGCCGAGATCGTTAAGTTTGTCCCGCGAAATTGTACAGAACGTTTAATCGCACGTTACGACGTTTTAGACTTTATCAACACATATCGGTGAGTGTAATGTGCCGAGTGCAAGTTTCGACTCCGGACTGCTGATACGGAGAGACGCGATCGTGTTTGCTCGGTCGCTTGATCGAAGTGCAATCGTCATAATGACTGTTTGAGTTAGACTCTTAGATGGTTTCAGCTGCGTTCCTTCGAAAGCGACTAAGAAGCGTATCGTTTCACTTTGCTTTTAGACCGTCGCTGTACTCAGCCAACTGAAAGATTCCTGAGTCCAGTTTGATTGATCTCCGGACCGTTACCGACCATTCCGCTGCGAGTCAATTAAATCTTTTTACATCGTTAGACGTAAGAGTCGGTCGAGTTAGGCCCTTCGGTTCCTGCGTTGAGACTGATTTTCGAGTAACGATTGTTTGCAGCGATTTCGTTAGGCGACCTGTAAGAAGTAAGGCTGTACCATATCTATACGATTGGGACAACCATCTAACCATTGACTGTATGACGCTACGTGCACATCCGTGTATAACTATATATAACAGTTTACAAATTCCGGCGCTCACGGCCAAAATTCGATCGTTCTTATTTTTGTATCGCATCCGATATGCTTATATATAGTTATATGAAATGGTTTCCGTGTTTCCCTCGACGTACTCCGAAACTTCTCCGCAAACAAGTGTTGCATGTGATCTTCATGGTGGGTGTACAATGACCTGTAAATACAATCCGCGCACATCAGTTTGCAACTGACGCGTCTTAGCGCGCAATTTATTTTATCCATCTCGTTGCGAAGCGGTGTCGTTTGTATTAGCGCAATAAAGTCCTAATTGAATGTTTCAGCAGGAGCCCGACATTCCTTGTTCGCCCGCGCGAAACTTCCCAGTCGTCCAAACAAGATCACGCGACTTGCCATTGACTCGATTAGCAGCTCCCTCTCGATTACGTGGACCGCATTGACGGCTACGCGCCCGGGATGCTGATTCGCGTCAACTTGGCGAACAACGGTTAATTCAATAGCGCGCTTCTTTCGGACTGTTTTTGCACGGCGTGAATCGCCGCCTATTAATTGTGATGCAGCGCGAAACTTTTGCCGACGCCGTAATTCACGGCGCCAACAAGCCGGGCGACGCGTGTAATCGCGTTAAATTATTAAACTTTGCGAAAAAATGAAAAGAAGCCGGGCTGAAACTAGCGGATACTAATGAAACGCGGGAGCACCGTTAATGTCTCGCATTAATGCTCATTAAGGGCTTCTGTTTCGTTAGGCTCGCGCTTCACGTCCCGTTGAATTGCATTTTCGACTGCGAGAATCGATTCGCGAAGACGTCCCGCCCAGAAAATAAGTGCGACTTTACCGCGGTCGGTAAAGTCGCGCAATTCTTCCGGCTCGTACCGGCGGTTGGGCGTTGGTGGCGACCGGTAAGATAGTTCTCTGGAGATCGTCCGGTTCGTCGAGAAATCGTCGGGTTTGGTCGGATTTCATCGGATTTCATTTCTCGTGCATTTCAGCGCCGACGTATGACGGGTTATCAGGCACAAGGGGCGCCGCGATGCAGATGTCTGCGTGTATCCTGATCAGGGGACCGTGATAGGAAGCTGTCGTGCTGTCGCTGACATCGGTATCGATCGTGTCAGAGTCTTACGTCGTTTCGTCCGCTCGACTTAATTAGCGGTTTTAATCGGATGGGTAACTGATACTGGGGAAAGCAATAAGGATAGTCGTGCTTGCCAAGGGCGTTTATTTATTTGTTTCAATGTATGATACAGTTTATAAATAAATACAAAATGAAGACTTCGTCGCAGGATCGAGCCGGGGCTGAGGACTAGCGGAGATTTCACATCTCCTGTCATACCGTTGACCTCGTTTGCGAAGAGCCCAGCCCCGCCGAGTCGACGATGACCTTGCAATACTTTTCGGGACGCTATGTTACTTACATGCTAAGGTACACGAATTTTATGCACGCTCGCCGAAACCTGCGGACCTGCATGGCCTCGGGAACACTGCAGAAATAATCATTCATCGCGGTCTTAACTTGGAAGGCACTCGAGAACGGTTTCCAGCCATGAACACTTACGTTGGCAGTGAATCCGACATGGCCGATCCGCAGCCGCTACTAGCACTACGAAGATACAAAATTGAAGTAGAAAATTCGACGAACGGTATCTACATGCGAGACGTACGGCGGTCAGTGTCAGGGAGATGAAACGTGGTTAGATGACGCAGCTCGGTTAACGTAATGACAGGGTATTAATTTACAAATATTTTACGTAGCGACGCGGGCCAAGGGGTCCGCCTCTTGGCCGGCGTCGGGCTTATCGCATACGACTTAAGCGGTACAAAAATATCGCGAATCCGGATTACATTTAGAGCGACATGCTTGATGTCTTTGACATCAAGGCACGTTGAACATGACACCGTCGGTTGCACGGCTGACTCCTAGCTCCTGTGGATCCGGTGGTTCTGGTTCAAGCGGTGGCTCGCGATTTCGTCAAATCGGTCCCGCTTACGAGGACACCTGCCCATCAGTTTAATGTACATGCCGTACTCGCAGGTCGGTATGGTGCAAACGTCATTTTGGATGCAACTGCAAACAACTCCAGTATATATTAAAAACGGTCACTCCTCAATTATCACCTTGCCCAAGTAAAAATTTGACCAGGTTTGTGCAGTTTTCTCTAGTTTATCGAGGCTGACTAGTTCAACTTGTCTAGTTTAATTGCACAGTTTCCATCTAGGTACTGGATAGTTCTATCTAGGAACTAGATAGTTAAAACTTGTCAACCTCGAACTAACTAGTTTCTGGTTAGGCACTCAATATTTATACTTGAACTGGTAGGTGCCTCTTCAGTTACTGCGTCGCACTAGTATGCAGTTACTAGCTAGTAAATACACTGCAACCTCTCACCTTTTGCCTTCCGGCCTTTTGCACCTTCTGGCCTTTTGTCAAATTTCACTTTAACCGTTTGCCAAAGCAACGTCGAATTAAAGTGAACCAATCACGAATTAGCCTCGAGTGGGAGCAATTTGCAAAGGGCTAGAGGGTCTCCGGTCCCGAACATGGAAAAGGTTAGAGGTTCCAGTGTAGTTAAACTGGACTGAGCCTTTCTACAAACTAGGAATAATTTTTACCTGGGTGGTGGGTTACAGAAATAAATTCTGTAAAAGTCCCAATTTCAGCACTTTTCAGAATTTGTTCAAAGTTTTACAGAGTTTTGTAGAGTTTTCAGAGTTTTACACATTTTTTCAGAGGAAAAATGTGATTATCAGAGTTTTTACACATTTTTTTAGAGGAATTGCAGACTTTTGCAGAATTTTTTTCCACTGGGAACACTCCGAAAAATATCCTTTTTTTTTAGAACAAGATCTACCATTCGTAAGAAAGTGAGGTGGGATTCTCCAATTCGTAAGAAAGTGAGGTTAGGTTCTCCAATGGATTGAAGAACATAAGCTGATTTTATTACTGCGATAGCATTAAATTTGTTTGCTTAAAAACGATATTGCGAAAAAACTTCAAAAAACGAGAAGAATCTCTTTTTACCATAGGGAGGGTCCTTGAGACAACAGGATATTTCTAAGAGTGCGCGAATGATAATCAAGTTGATTGCGTTAGAGAAAGGAACGGAGGATGAAGAAGGGGACCAAGAAAGTCGAGTGTTTCGGAATTCCCGACGGCGGGACTCGACGTAAAAGCAGCTTGGAAATGAGTTTCCAAGGTCTGGAGTAAGTTTATTAATACTTGGGCAAAGAAGCGGGCGGGTAATCCGTTAATTCTGTTTACTTACATGCGATCGGTAAGTGAAAAGAAAACTTTTCCGCGCCTCGCGCGCTCGCAGGTCTCGTCGTTTTCGTAGCAGTTGCATTGGCACTCGCCTTTGGAGGAGACCCTGGGCGTGAACTCCGAAGGACAGCGACACCTGTTGGGAGGACAACGCTAGCTGATTACTGGCTCGCATGATACGTGGATTGGCGCAATAAATCCGCGATAATGGAGAAATTCCCGTTTCGTCGGGGCGGCAGCCAATGGCGCGTGGACGGTGAATCACGTGGCGTTACCGATCGCGAATTTTTACAAGCGAATCGTTAATCTCGAATTGGCCGTTCCGAGTTGATGGATCGTAAAATCGGAGTGACATTCTTCGGGTAATTTATGCGATCTCGATCGTCTCGCGGGATGATTGATAACGTTATTGTAGCTAATTCAACGGTGGTTCTTAAGTGTGTTTGATAAGATTGGATAAGTGGATAATAATAGCGAGTTTTGTAACTGTTTCGGTAATCAATGGAGAGAAAGGTAAAATCGGTTATCGGCTATGACAATGCGATGTTTTTTTGGAGAGTTACAGAAATTGAAATTGATACAAAGGAGGAAAATTCTGTTTGATCTCGATAAGAATAGTGTGGCAAGATTAGTTTGCGTTTTCACGTTGGAAATTAAAAAAATATGAGGAAAAAGAGGAGAAAAAAGTTTTCGCACTCACGGTTTTCTCTCCAGTGGCCTTCTGATGGTCAACGGGGACGGCGCATTCTGATGTCTAGTGATTCTTCGTTCATTTATGCTGGTCATCTGCAATTTTTCCTTACATTCGCACTGCGTGTGGTTGTAAAACGACAGCTTCTCGACCGTTGAGAGCTGAGCATTCAACATGTTGTGCGCCTAAACATAAAGATAACACAGAGTTAACGTAAAGTGACCAGTCAAATAACTACTAGTTTTGACAAAATGAGAAATTAAATTTCAAACATTTACTGAACCTAAAACTTGCATACAAGAAAACACACTTATGTCCGGTAATCTTTCCCATTTTTTTGCCATCGGGGGACAGTATAAAATTTCTGTATTTTTCGTCTTCGATAATTTGAGATACCCATAATCAGATTTCGCAGAAAAATGCATCAGTTTGCACATCCCATTTTAAGAAATCAGTCCTTCGACAATCGGGATCTTTTTCCCGATCCAATCGATTCGTCACCGATCGCTCTTATGCAACGATACACGAATGCGGAACCAATCGAAATTTTCGCGCAGCGGGACTGGAGATAGGAAACACCGACGGTAATTTTGAAAGCCGAAACCCGTAATAATACTGTCAGTAGCAACCGATAAAGATGTCAACAATTATTCGGCGGATTTTTCCCGAGCGTGATTGACAACATTTCCCTCGTTCGATAGTCGGGACGGTTAATCACCGTGCATCATCCTCGGGATATCACGCATCGCGTGACGGCTCTTCCGAGATCAATGGCTTGCAAATGGGATGATCGCTGCGCGCTCACGACCAGCAGCGGCGACTCGCCAAAAGTTTCGCCAATTTTCGTCGGGCCGGGTTACGTCGCCCGTTTTTTGTCAGCGATTAGCTTCAGTTTCGGAAAAATCGAACGGAAGCCGCTGATTATCCTATCACGACGATCGCCGTTCGTTCGACGAAACGATTCAATCGCGAATTGAGTCGTCGAGCCATGATCGGCTAATTATATTCTAATCGAACGAGTATTATTATAATTTTCCGCGCGGCTACTTTCCTTAGCCTGTCGGCTAATCACGGTGATCGCGTATTTTCTTCGCGATTCATCAAGGCCGGCGTACGGCGATTACGCTGTCGTCGTGTCTGAAAAATGAATTTATAATCGATTTGCTCGTTGTCGCGGGAAACGCGGCACAAAAGCGCGGCCCGGGAAAAACCGCGGGACATTAGGCGGGATTATGCAAATCACGCGTTTCGACTATTTTCCCGGCCGATCACTATAATTTGCTGCGGGACAGCGGTAAATTGAAGGATAAACACTGTTATTCCGCGCACAATGTGGTAAAAATGTAGAAGCCGCTTCGCTACCACCCAGGTTTGCGTTCGGACGTTTTTATCGACGTTAGTCAAGTGGCTGCATGGACAGTTCAATAGTATGTTTTCCCTCGTTCGTTTCAAGGATCGCGGTGTTGGTACCGTACACATTCCTACACCCAAATTTGCGATGAAGACATAACATGGTGTAATTGGAACGAAATAATCTAGTTATGAAAAGCAAAATTTACAATTTAAAGAGAAATGTCAAAGTTCAAATTATTGGAAATGTCATTACAAAAGAGTTTCCTGCTTTGAAAGAATTGCTTTGTAATTTTTTAATTGTCGCGATTTATTATAAACATTATAATTGAACAATTACAGAGATGCTGCAATTCGATTACTGATCATAATGAAGATTGATATCGTGATTTAATTGAGATCATGATAATGATAGTAATAGTCAACATGTTAGCTGTTGTAGCGATTGCGGTCATGCTAATTACCGCAACTATGTTAATCATGGAGATCTGATTAAATCTTTGCAACATAATGAATTATTAAAAAATAAAAAATGTGGGATCATGGTAAAGCGACATGATCTCAATTTAATGATCGAAAAAAG
Source organism: Ceratoteleas bidentatus (assembly GCA_022817645.1). Lineage (NCBI taxonomy): Eukaryota > Metazoa > Arthropoda > Insecta > Hymenoptera > Scelionidae > Ceratoteleas > Ceratoteleas bidentatus. Next base: position 13,595 of record JABFPB010000366.1, read on the forward strand.
TTCTATTGTTGACCGATGACATTTTATCTGAGTGAGTAGTTAGAATAACTAACTACTCACATCATAAAGCAACAAGATTAGTTTGATAACCTCTGATTAAAACGTTTTTATTATTAAATAATTATCAAACAAAACTAATAGTAATTTGATTATTATTCATTTTAGAAACAACTAATAAAATATTGTGTTGTTACATCATGCTCAAAGTTACGATACGTATGTGTACTCGTAAAAATGTAAATTCATATGAAAGTACCTGATGTTTATTTATTACTCATCTTCATAAATTAAACTTAGCTAATCATTTTCATAGCTTTTTCCATTCCACAGTTACAATATCCATTCAATTATTCAATCCCAGTAGCGAAACTCTCCTCAAAGTTTGTGTTTCCGCAACTAAATAGCTTTCGCAAAAAAAATTCCATCGATTCGACCAAATTTTTCAGTTCCCAGTTCGGAACTCTCTAAAACAAACACCACCTTGTTACATTGAAATTGTTTGGCTTCCCAAAAATAATCCAAACTATTCTCTTTCGGTAACCGAATTTCGCAACTTTCGCAAACATTTTTTCCTGTTAACCACTCGCCGGTTCGAGACCCGCTAAAAAATCTCCCGACGGAAATTGCAGAAGAATCGGTCATTTCTTGCCGAATGACCCCCTAATTGATACCGTATCACGTCGTACGATAATTTGCGAGCAATGAATACCAGTTTTTCGTCGCGTTTTTTGCCGAGCGTCTCGTTGCCCCGGCGAAATTATAAATGTAAATAACTCAGGGCGCGCGGTCATGAATAACCGCGGGACAAAAACCGCGACAAAACAAAAGATGCGCGGCGTTGGGTTTATGTGCATTTAGGAAACAATGTTATTTAATTGAAGCAAATGAATAGTCAACGAGACGGCGACGCGAGGTATTTGCGGGGCCTCATTAGCATTCAGCGTGTCTCGCTTCGGGCTGCCACTCGTGAATGAACTGCGACACACCCACGCGGATATTGCACGCGAGTTGCCATGCGGTGCTTAACATAATATAATATCCGCGCATCCATTGCACGTAGTACGGACGCCCTCACGAAGTTAGGGGTATACCAATTCGATTGTCTCATTAGAGGGACCAAGTAGAAAAAACAAGATCGGTCGATTTTTGCTAAGATTTTCACGAAATTGGTTATACTAAAAACAGTAGAATATGTATGTTTTATAATTAAGAAGTTGATTATAAAACATGTATATGACATTTTCAATTAAAAAATTACATAAATAGTTTTCGTGATCTTTTCAGATATATATATCATGGTTAGGCATGCACTGATATACATTTTTATTGTATTCGTCATGTCCGAAGAGTAAATGATAATACATGTTCAGACGTGACCCTTTTAAATATATGTTATGCTGAACAAGATACTTTATCACAAATATCTAGAATATCAATAAATTGTACTATATCGTATAGTAATTTCAAGAAGATATTCCTACTTGATATAGTACATTTTCATAAATGGGAAAAAATCTTGATGCTAAATCAGCATATTTGTTATGCTAAATCTAATACTTTTAATATGTTGATTAATATGTTGAATAATAGATGCTAATTCAATATCGAACATCTGCTGATTTAACATCGAATAAGAGTTAAGGTTAGATTACGTGTTGTTTTGATTCTTGATAGATGTTAATTCAGCAGATATTCGATGTTGAATCAGCATCAATGTTTCCACATTGAATCTTATGTTAATTTAGCATCAACATTTTTTCCCCTGTTGAAGCTGAAATAAAATTTTCTATATCAGTTTTTCGAAGTTATAGTAAAACATTATTGGAATATTTTTATCAGTGTTTAGTTATAGTTATGTTTAGTGGATAGTTATATACAATGATTTTTTCACATTTCCTAACTGATATTCTTACAGGTACATTTCAACGAAAACTGATCAAAAAGCATGGAAAAGGAAGAAAATCTATGACCACTTTAAACATTACTATCGCATGTTTTAATCAATGTGACAAAATGTCTGAATCATATAAAATGTCTCTGTTTTAGACCATGTCGTATCTGCATTTTTCCTCACGCACAATTTTTTCTTCAGTACTTCGCCTGTAACCACGCTATATGTCAACGTATGCAAATTGACAATTTCGTATGTTGCATTCTTGAAAAAAAACTCGATTGTGTTGAAATAACATTACCACCACAATTAGAAATAAAAGGAACTTTTTTTAACTTTTGTAAAAGTCAATAAGTAATTTAGAAAACAAAAATCATTATTAGATGTTTTTTCTGATAAATAAGTTTTCAAAAAATGTCTCAAATTTCCTGCTGCAGTGTGGAATTCTAGATTATTTCCCTGTTCGGCATGAAATACATGCCATTTCCAGGTTTTTTAGTCGCGTTTTGGAATTCTAGGCAATTTCCAGGAGCTCTTCGGGGTCCCAGGTTATTTACAGATTTTCCATGTTTTCCAGTTCACTGGACTCCCTGCTACTCTTTTTCTCCAATGGTTTTATCCAATCCAACTGAACAGTTAAACAAAAGTACCTCAAATCGGTACCTAAACGAGACACGCCATTTTCGTAAACAGTCCACGAAAACAAACAAACGTTTTCCTGCTGTTTGCCGCTAATTAATCCCATCGATCAATTCGCAGCAATTACAAACCCCGATCATTACTCATCGGCACTCACGCCGCGCCGATCACTCATTTGTAGCGATTCGCAAATTGAGCTATCTCTTTGAAAATCTAAATCCACGCTGATTTATTCGCGCGCGGCCGTTCCCCGGCGTATCCGCGTTTTATTATTTGTCCACCTTAGTGTGTAACAATCGCCCACTGCAGATCCACGTTATTTATAGACAAATAGCGTTACCCAACAGCAGTCACTGTTGCACGCCGATTGTTTGGCTACAGATGTTATCTGCGCAAATATGGCACGACGGCACCGCATTGTAGCTCCCAATGGAAAACGAGATCAAAGAGTAATGATTTCCTTCTTGTATGACATGAAAGCGATCATGAGGCATTCGCTCATTCCGATCGCCCTGCAATTGGCCGATTCGGCGCAATTACCGGTCACCACAATGCCGGTGCAGTTTAGCGAAATCGGCTGGAATTCCCGCGGATCCGCGCCGGATGCTGTAGACTAAACAACGGCAGGGTAATCCTAGAAGGCCGGAGACGCGGCTCATGCGGATCATTTATCTCCGAGTCGGGATTCTCGTCTGTTTTGGCTACGGCGCATTGTGCTTGGCGCCTTATCGCGCGTCATCGACACTCTTTTGTGCTGCGGTTCGACAACCCGGGGGTAAGGGGGCCACGGGAATAAATTTCGGTCGGGTGTTAACGTCACTTTTCCCGATGAAAACCGCTCGTAACAATTGTCGTAATGCGTCTCACGCGCGTGTAAATCATTCACGCGATGGACGCAATCGTAAATCACATGCGCAATGACGCTTTGCATACCGGATCACTCCTGACGCCTTCTATCGGTAAGGAATATCTGCGGGGTTATATTTAACGTGCATAACGTGGCTGAGAGTGCACGAAAAAATTGGCATTGGAGGATTGAGGAAAAAGTAGTTTGCTGTTAATGTGAGTCGGCGTTGTGGTGTGGAAGTGTTTGGAGAAAAATGTAAGCGGAAGTCGGAAAAGGATTTTGGAAACCTAGATTGTCAAGGTGTAAAAAGGTATAGGTTGAAATATAAAAATGTCGTCTTTCTAATAAATTTAAATTTCTCGATTTTTCAGATTCTAAGGAATGAATTTTTATCCGGAATTTATCGAAAGTCAGTTTGTTTAGAATTTGTTTATTCGTAGCCGTTACGAGATAAATGACACGATATGAGCAATTTTGTAAATTTCGTTTCATTTCAGAATCACAAAACAGAATTCATACTCAGAACTCAATTTGAATTGGCAAAATATTCACGACGATATGCGAAACTCACTTTCCGAAACATTACACCATTAAACCTTTGTTATTTATTAATAACAGCCGTTAGAAACTCGAGTAGCTATAGTCTATTATAGCTACTCGAAAACGCTAAACGAAATGACTAATAACCAACTTTGTCATTGCAGAGCGAACATAATACGCGTAATTCCAAGAAATCCTACCCGGACGAGTACCCCGTCTGAAAATGTTACGAAACTCTCAACGCGCCGCAAAGTAAATAAGTTTGATCAATTTAGCCAAATTGCTCTCTTCGGAAAGCGATTTTCGAAATTACCCCCGATACTCGCAATTAATTCAGTCCTTCAGTCCTTCAGTTCAGACCCTTTTATGGGCCACTCGGAGGTACAGTTTTCGGTGCAAACTGGTCGGTTCGCACGCAAACCGCCGGATGCGACCCGGAAAGTAAAAACTGCCTTGGAACCATAAATGGAATTTGAGTTTGGAAGCCATTGTGGATCCAAGCTTGGTTCTAGCATTCATCCATTGTTCCTAGATAGATTCCATGATTGGGAAAACTAGATGGGTTCCTTAAATGGAATCTGGAAGCCATTGTGGATACAAGCTTGGTTCTAGCGTCCATCCATTGTTTCTAGATAGATTCCATGATTGGGAAAACTAGATGGGTTCCTTAAATGGAATTTGAGCTTGAAAACCATTATGAATCCAAGTCCATGGTTCAAACACCTATCCATTGTTCCTAGATAGATTCCATGAGTGGGTTTCCTAAATGGGTTCCTTAAATGGAATTTGAGTGTGAAAGCCATTGTGGATTCAAGCTTGGTTTAAAGATCCATCCATTGTTCCTAGATAGATTCCATGATTGAGACTCCTAGATAGATTCCATGATTAAGATTCCTACATAGGTTCATTAAATGGAAATTGATCTGGAAACCATTGTGAATTCAAACTTGGTTCAAACACCCATCCATTGTTCCTAGATAGATTCCATGAGTGAGTTTCCTAAATAGGTTCCAAAATTGGAATCTGGGTCTGGAAAACATTATGGACCCATGCTTGGTTCCAGTATCCATCCATTGTTCCATGCTTGGGATTCCTAGATAGGTTCCATAAATGGATTTCCAATCATGGAATCTAACTAGGATACTTTAACCAAGCTGGGTCCAATCTTGGTTTCGAAAGTCAAATTCGAGTTATGGATCCAAACCACTTTTTTTGTTAGGTTTGGCTTGCGACGCGTGCTCAAATTTTGCGCGCTCGCACTCGGTGTCAATTTGCATGCAATTATCGGTGGGCGTGCTGCACACGATCGCGATCTTTATCGCGGGTTTACGCCTGTCGAACGCCGGCGTCACTTACGCAGATTACATGCGCGATCCGCCGAGCGGTTTCTTCCTCGTTTTCCAGGTGTCGGCGTCGCTTTGACTTTTTCACGGCGAAATCAGGCCGTTTTGTAATTGGGAAAATCGGCGAGTCGCGTCGTTTGTTCCTGTTTATTCAGGCGCCGGAGAAATTTAATTGCGGCTAATTAGCCAGAATCGAAAAGTCGGGCGGTTTTTTTCGCGCGGCCGCGGTTGACAAGTCAGTTTCCGCGATCTTGTAATTATAACGTTCCTCTCGGCTGACGGAGATACGGAGATAGAGTGTTGAAGTGGACAGGTTATCGCCGCAGATAAACTTTAATTTGTAAATTATTTGTTGTGTCGTGTTTTGGATCGGTATGTAAAAAAGCATGAAAGCTGGGGAAAGACAACTTGTGAACATACTGTTTATCGGCGGACAGTATCGGGAAACAAGTAAATTATTTGCGTTGGGAAAAGTTTGCGAGGATTAAGAGGAAACAGGTTGAGTTAACCTGTTTTCCGGAAGGTACTTCGTTGGGATTTCATGTGATCAAGTATGAACAAACCACATGAAGGATTATTAGGTTATGAAAGTGTTGAGTCAACGGTTTGTTCGGAAATGATACCGAGTATGTCAACGCATTTTATGGAGTGGAGTTACATAACTTCTGACAAACGTAAGGCGAGAACATTTGTGGAAATTTTGAAAAAATCGATATGTAGCTCAGATGAAAAATTAAGGATCAAGGCATAAATGGAAATTTGTCGCGACATAAAGTGAGACCATTATAAATGTCACATATATTTAAATATGTTCCAACAACAAGAAAAATATTACTCTCAGCAGGATTTAATGTTCAGTTAATATACTACTTTTTCCACTGCAGTCTGCAATCGTTAAGAACGGTATCACGATCTCCAATACGCGTCCTCCGTAGGAAATCCGATTTTTCCCGCGCGCAGCCGGCGTTTCGAATGCCATTAGCGGGCGACGAGAAATCCAACGGGGCGCACGAACCGGGCCCGAATCCACGACGCGATTCTTAGTCACGCTCTACCTCGCCCTCATCAGGCCGATCGTAAATCCTAGTAATCGTTCGTTTAGCGCAGCGTTCTGTTCGGGCACACCTAGCTACTTAGCACGATGATAGCTCAATGATTTTTAATTAGGAGTCATTGTGGCGCCCGACACTCGTGCTCGTAAATCATCGTCTAACCCGCAGGCTTAATCGGCGTCGAATCGGTGGATCCGATAAACCCATTTCTCCCGTCAAAATGCCGATTTATCGTCGGATCGCGAGCACATGTCGAAGGTCACGTGCTCCATCATTTCCGCCGAAAGTTTGCGTGCCTCGAAAATTTTAGAAAGTCCGCGACTGACTTGGAAACGCCATCTGATCAATATTCAACAAGCGGACCGCGAAAAAAGTCCTTAATTAATACGGTAGCGCGACTCGCGTCCCGCGGAGCTCGGGTCAATCAAACTGTCAGACGGCCGTAATCATTTTGTCAGAACTCGTGAAAACCGCGAGTAATTACAAACGGTCTTACATTCCTCGGCTCGTGTTGCGATCCGCGCGAATATCTGGGCAATGAGGTAACGCGTATAAATACGGGCTGCGGCTGTAAAATTTTACGACCTGCGAAATCTTGGCAGCGGGATCAAAGGAGACAACGGAGTCCTGCTTTCCGAACGGAATCCGGGTCTTCGATTCTAAATTCGACGCCGGATTCCGGATACCGATACCTCAGGACATTCGCTGATCGAGTTACGAAATTACCCTGTAATCGAGGTTGCGACACCGTCTGGCGTGACGTTAATTGTTTCGATGAAACAGAGCAATAAAAAAACGAGGAATCGTCATCGGCGCTCTTAAATCTTTCGTCGCGTTATCCATCCAGCATAATGAAAGTGCGAATTAATCACCACACGAACGTATCCATCAATGACTATCCACTTAACACTAAACTCGCATTTAACATCCAAGTGAACCTATAAATCACTCGTATCGGCGCACGTCGGTTCGCATGGATTGATATGAATAATTGATACTTAATAATGCGCCGCGTTTCTCAACGAGAGTCGCGAATCGTGCCCATTTTTTTCGTCGCGCGTTTTTTGCCCGAAAACTGTCGGACGAAATCGACGAGGCGCTATTTTGGGGTCGATTTTTTTCGACGTCGCGTGCGCGAATAACGACATGCTAACCGAGTATTATCGTCGATTGCGACGGCTTTCTCGAAACTGGGTAAGGTCGTGACGGATTGAAATGAAGTCGCGCGAATAAGGCCAGGTGCAGAATCCTTTTGCGAAACTCGTAAATCTCGCGATTGCATATGAATCGCCATTGTATGACAATTGCGTCAATTAAAAGCAGTCTGACCTCATCGGATCAGTCGTGTGTGACAAGACAGGAGGGACGGAAAATTGCGCCGTTTGCGGACGGCCGTAACTCGTATCGCGCGTCCGAAGACCGATATTTACATTTTATATTACATTTTCGCACCGGCGCTCGAAACGCTGAAACGTGCGACAAATGACGACAGCGGTTTTTTCGCCATTATTTATCGCGAAAAGCCCTGCGGCGATTCCCGGACAATGATGGACGTTGAAAAATTGTAAAAAAATGAAAAGCCTATGCGAAACACACTATTCTTTTGGTCGATTCGGGAGAAGATGTCGACGCTTTGCATGTTGCGCCAAAATTTATTCGCGATCGCGACACAATGGCTGGAACGCGGGAAGAACGAATGCGGCGCGAATTTATGCCGATCGGTACGGAAAAACGCGGCTCGCAAGTTTTCGGCGAATTTCGGCGTATGCTAATGCGCGGGCCATTTAAATATCGCATCGCGGATCGGATCTTGTTTTCGAGAATGAGCTGCGTCGCTGGCGAAAATACCGCCGAAGTTGCGCGTCGAATAATGGGAATGGTAATTCCGGGAATTCGGGTGTCGGAGGATCCGACGCGATGATGAAAATGATAATCCGCGCGGGATTTCGGGCAAAATTGAAAAGGCAATGCGGTGAATTAATGGCCGCTGTTTCGGAGCGGAATCGCGGAAAAATGTTCCGCCGAAACTCACTTTTACAACTCGATTAACAACGCGATAAACTCTTTCGTCGCGACTCGGTTCGGCACGTAAACTCGGCAATAACTCTGAGTGGAATTACACGATCATTGATCTGCAACGCAGATAGAACACGTCCCATTAAGTGCTATGATTTAATTAGCCGCGCGCACGCCTCGCGATTTTTCCGCCACGACTCTATTAATCTTGCGTATAAATATTAAGAAATAGCCAACTCAAATAAAGGGCATTCTTTCGGTAAGGCGATGCATGATTTGTGGCCACGATAACGATCGCGTTAATTGCCAGTGGGAACAGTTTTGAGCGGAAAAGTTTCGCGCCTAACGGTAACGTTAATGCGACATGTTAATGCGGCCGCGTGACGATTGTTCGGCAAGATTTCGCAATCGCGCCGTAAACCCTTTACGCCAATTAAAAGATCGACATATAAATGCCTGAAATTTCGAAGATTGCGACGTTTTTACAGCCGAAATGCCGGAATACGAATAAAACGGGAATTACCGAAACGCATTTATTTAATCGCGTTTGTGCCAAATTAATTTTACGACGCCGATTCGGTCGCCGATTGCCATGAATTATTAATTTCTGCACGATTCCGGGCGCGCGAACCTCGCGACGGATAGAAAGTGAGCCGAGAAGAAGAGGTCTTGCGTTGTTATTAGTTTCTATTCGCGAGACAGTTTACGTAAGCCGAGCGGGAAAAAGCGCCGCGTGAATTATAATGGTTAATCGTCGAATTATTCGCACTTATCGGCGAAATGCAGAAAAATCGCCGCCGGCCGATAGATACGCCGCGCGGCGCTAAATTTGACAAGTAATTACATTTTCTATTAAAATGACGCGGAGCCTGTCCTTTAATTACGTAAGTGTAATGGCTTGTAATAAAGTCGTCGTCGAACAAGTGTTACAAAATGTTTTACATAAATTCGACGAACTTTTCATCGCGATCCGGTTGAGTGGCATTCAAGCGGCATTAGTTTATGGGCGAGCGCTGCTGACATTTTCGCGATTGTTCGCCCGACCGATCGGTTCCTATGTAGAAATGACGTGACGAATGAAAAGGAAAACAAATATAGAAACTTTGATACTGGTGGGTTTCAGAAAAGCCGTTCTCAGAAATAATTGTTCTCATTGTATCGATTCTGGAAATAATGAGGCCTTTATTAGAATATTTTATTGGTATAATTGTTTAGGAGTAGTTTTGTAACTTTAGAGATAGGTGTAATATATTACAGCACCACTTGTAAGATTTACTTTCATGGACAATGGATGTAATGTATAATTTATTTATTTTATTTCAGGTGATTGTCTATTTGTTTGTGAAATGAGTATAATTTTTAATTCGCATTTGTTCTGAAAATTAATCCGAAATTTATTTAATGTCGCATGTGGACTAAAGTGGCAATCGACAATGCTACTTTTGTAATATTGTTGTAACCTAAACTCGATTATATAACACCTGTTGCATTGATTTACATTAACATTAACATAGATAGATATTCGGAAACTTTAATTGAATAAAACTCACTATGTAATTTTTATGACATGAAACAGGAACTGGTTTCAAGTCATAAAACCAGACAATAGCAAACCCCCCAAAAATTATGTATTTCCTCGTTTGTTAAAACCAATAACAAGTAATTTGGGAACATTGATTGCCTGTCAGTTTCAAGGTATGTGTAACTAAAATTTCATATGCTTCCATCGCATGTTTCTGAAACTTGTTACTGCACAAATATTTAAAATGCATATGTAGATTAACATTTGTTGCGAAATTCGTGACAGAATAACAGACCATGTGGAAAAATATGGATCAAGATTAAAAATGGGAATAATTACATGTCTTGGACAAATTCAGTTTGAGAACTTATTCTATCAGGAGTCCCTACCAGTTTTAACACTTGGAACAGTAGTAGAATATTGATAATGTATCTGTTTTCTCAAAGTCGGTGAAACTGAATTCTATTTATACATCGCGATAGAAATGGAAAATGCGTTTCTCCATTACCATAAATATACCATCTTGAAAAAACCAGCATAAGTAAGGCTCGAAGGTTGGAAGATCTTGAAACAGAGGAAAAACAACTTCTTCCCTCATTTGAAAGATCTACTTCTTCCAATTTGCTACATATTACGAACCCTGAAGCTTTATTCATCTTCGCTGTAATTTTCTACCTTCAAATAAAACCATTTATTCTCTTTTCACAAAACTAACAAAATAAAAGTTTCATTTTTCCAGGGTATTATCAAAGAAATATAATTTGTAACAAAATTTTTTCTAGGACTTTTCTTTAGAATAATGTTTAAAATAATGTTTTCCTATAAACAAATTTTCAGCCCATCTCTACACTGGGTTTTCCATTAGTGAATGGTCGGGCGCAATGGATAAAAAGTCCAGAAATTAGCTGGGAAGAAGAAGTTGGGGTTTTGCGATTCGACGAGGAACGTAGCCAGGAAAGTCGTAGGAACGCGTTGTGCGTTCATACTTGCGCCGCCTGCTCACTGAAAGTCGGTACAATTTAAAAGTCAATGGCGATCTCGACGGCGAAACCAGTTTTCACCACGAGCAAGAAGAGGCTCCGGGCCGGGCGGATAGCATTTGTCCCCGCGGGAACTTTTGTGAATGAAACGCGCATCATTGTGGGCGCGCGTTCACTGAACGGCCCGTTTCATTTCCGGACGATTTATCGCAAATGTATGCCGAATCCTTATGATCGATGGCCCCAGCCAACCTCAATGTACCGATCCCGGATGCAAGGGGGATCGATCCCCCGGCGAATTTTCCGCTAAAATTAGGAGTCGTAAATACATTCCGGGCGGAGATACGGACTCAGATACCGATCTCGGAAGAAATCCGATCTATATAAATATTCGCGAAAAGAATCCGATCGGCCGATCGGACAGAATTTACGGACGCGTTTCGACGTTGTCCGTAAATTTCTTGCCGCTGCTTTATCGAGTTCTACTCGCGCATGAAGAAAGCCCAGACATCCGACTTGTAAATACCCGGCGAATATTTTTGCGGCCGATTATGTAGAACTTAATGAATCCGCGTTTGACAATCCAATTACCTTATCTAAAGAGCGCATTGTAACACAAATCAGCGACGCGGCTTTCACCGACGAAATGGTAATAACATAATAAATTAGAAGAAAGTCTTATATAAACGCAGCCGCGAACAATCGATAAATTTTAATCGATCGTTAATCGGCGACGAGCCAGGCTACGGTACCTGAAATCGGTCGCGAAAAAGCGGAAACGCGCGGCGACAAAGACGGCGCCATTTTTGTTTCTCCCGGCGGACAAATTGGCGTAATCGAAGGAGATGACCGCGCAAGATAAACAGTCGCGGACGATGCACCGGAACGGTAAAATATATAGATCTCGCGGTGCGGCTTATCAGTCGGTTATTTATCGACCGTATAATCAGCAATGATCGGACTTAATCGGCGTGTAAATTTTATGTGCCCGGGATTTCGTAGCGACGATAATTATGTTGCCAGTGGACCGGCGCTCTTAAACGAGTGCCTAATTGCAGGCCTCGCTTGCCGATATAATTAATCGCTTGATTCGCCTGCGCATGTTCGCGACGGCATCAGTAAACGCGCGGATGTTTCGCAATTGATTCGGCTGCTATTAATTAACAAATATCAATAAATAAGGTGCGTCGGGTCCCGCGTGACCCGCGACTTTATCGCATAATTAAATCGACGCCGCCACCTCAATATCGCCGCGAAAATTAACGCAATTTAAAAAATATTACCTCGCTGAAAAAAATACACTCAGAGAACAGTTTATTTGATTTAAATAAAGTTTTCACTCAAACACGAGCCTACTAGATTTATGATTGGAATAAAATGAAAAATTTCATTTGAAACAAATAATATTTGTTCAAAGTAAAATAAGTAATTTATTTAATTCAAATCATAAATCTAGTAGGCTCGTATTTGAATGAGAACTTTATTTAAACCAAGTATACTGTTCTCTGAGTGTACAGAAGTAGCATTGTCTAAATCAGATAGATTTTGTATGAATCTGATAATGCATGGTAAAAATTGTGTAAAAAAGAACATTGTCTTCCAATCGACAATTTCTTAGTGAGATGCAGTAAGTAAAAAACAACTGAAATCTTTGTTTGACATAAAATTGTTCATTTATTCGGAGTATTACTTTTGTTTTCTGTGAGAATCCTGTGCCGTCGGTGGAGAAATTATTCCGGTTCTAACAGGTGGATCGTCATTTCGACGATGTTCGGTAAGCAATTTGCTTAGGAAGGAAGGATTTGACGCTGCATTGTGTGAATCATTACTAATTAAAAAGAAAATGATTGATTTTTTAATCAATATTTTTCTTATTTGTTGTATGCACCGAAAGTATCTTTGAAAAAGATTTTGATTTCATATTTATAAAAACGTTTTCTTTCTTCCACAGCCGGATATGTGTATCTAGAAATTCATCCTGTTCAGAGTATTTTTAAAAATCTTATTAAAATGCGATTGTCATCCTGGAATCTTCTCGTTATACGACAATGTGTACGAAATATTAATTCTGTAATGTCGTTTAAGGAGGTTACCATTTGCTTTATGATAACATTTCGCATTACAAAAATATTTGTAAGGTTGTAAACGAACCTAATTGAAACGAAAAGCGTAAATCGTATTAAATGAATTTATTTATATTCTAATAATGCAAATTGTATCTAAATGTAATAGAAAAATTAAGACAAACTCAAAGAATAATTTACCAAAGTTTGGAGTAACTGTTCAAAACACTTTTGTCAATATTATCGCAAATATAATGGGTGAAATTTTGTAAAACTTTTTGATTCCTTGTTTTTGGCATTTTCTTTATCTGTTGGTCATATTCGCATCAATTTCTAATCGTTGGAATATTATTTAATTTGTTAAAAACAAAAAGTTTTATACACTAAAAAAATAGTACAGTGTTCAAGCATATTTACTTTAATTCAGTTGCAAATAAATATGCTTGTATTTCAAAGACCGACTTTTAAATTCAAGCATATTTACTTTAAAATGAAATCATATTCGCATTAATTTTAAAGCGTAACTTTAAAATGAAATCATGTTTTATAGCGTTTTTAGGTCAGAATGCCGCAGATTTAAAGTGTGATTTTAAAATTAAAGTTCAACTTAAAAATTAAAGAACATACAATGGAATGTTAAATTCAAACTTCGAATATCAAGTGTATATGCTTGAAAACCTGGTTTAAAATTCAACTTCTTTTTTTACAGTGTAGGCTCTACGGATTTTCAATCAACTTAAAATATTGTTTCCCTACATCCAGCGGATGGATTTTTTTTACTTCTAGTTTTCTTCACCGAGAGAAATCATGACATAAAATTCTTGTACTGTTTTTCATGTGGGTAATATTGGAATCACCATTGACCTAGCATCTTTTTAGTGTAATTTTTTCATGGAAAATATGTTGTTTGGCGATTTTCCAGTAAAAAAGAACATGAAAAAATGTTGGCATGATACTTACATGAATTTCATGTCGGAATGACAATTCAAATTAATTCAGCTTGAAATTTTTCTCGGTATTGCATGAAATTTGTTATTTTACAATATATATATTTTTGCAAAATATTCTCCTTACGAAGGAGATCATATCGGATCATCCTTAAAGTGAAATGTCAGACAACTCTGAACCGAATGTAATCGATTTGTGTAAATATTTTAGTACCATAAAAATATATAAAATCGGTCTTTTTAGTGGTCTGTAAAATTAAATTTATGAGATATTGGTTATATTTTTGTAGGTCCAACAATTATTTGCGCAGAGATTTGTTGAAACAAAGTTTTAGATATATTCCAAATCATACAGTCTTCTGTTCCAAAAGATCTCTCCAAACAATGTTTGGACCTACAAAATTGTACTCAAAATCTCGAAAATTTAATATTCCAGACCACAAAAAAGACCGACTTTCTATATTTTTAAATGTCCGTCCTGAAAATTTTCTGTAAATTTAATGTACTTTTAATGCAAGCACCAGAAGTTACTTTCAGGAATAACTTAAAATTACTGAATGAAATACTAAAACTGTATCTACTCAGTGTCGAGACAACATGAATTACAGTATCCTTGATAGAACATCAATTTGACATACATATAATATATGTATAATATACGTATATTATATGTATATATCTATTTTACGTATGAATGTCCGTCTGATATATGTATAATATACATCTTGTTCTATCAGGGTATCAAAGGATAAATGTAATACGGAACTTGTACCTCAATTCGATTTCACGGTACATGATCCGCAACTCGACTTCTGAAATGTTTAACAATCTACTAAAATATTTCAACAAAACGATTACATTGATCTCAGACCTGGCGATTGTCTGACATTTCACCTTAAGTCCCCCTTAAGACTCGTTGGTCGTTCCTCGACATTGCACTCCCGTGCCCTCCCGGTCGTTAAAAATGCCTCGCGAACTGTTCTGTCTGCAATTCACGCGTGACGCCCGAGACAATACCCGCGTTGTCACCCCGGACGCGCATCCGAGACGGCCGTCGCTGTCTCGACAACTCCAAGTTAATAGCGTTTTCGCCAGGCTACCATTACCACCCACGAACCGCCCGATCGTAATTACTAAAAAAAACTCCCGGCTCCCATCCTCGTGATAAATTGGCCGATCCGCGCGCCTGCCTACGCAGCGTATCGCGTTTCCCGGCAAACGAAACCCCATCGAAAATGCGCGTCGGCGGCAAAAAGCCATGGGAAAGCTGAAACAAAATCGCGAGCTGGCCGTTTTTTCGCCCATATGATTAATTCAGAGGAGAAACCGCGGAGAAACCGATAACGGCAATTCGTCCGCAGTTTTTTGCCGAAATATCGGCTCACGCGGAAATCATTCGCAATTACATTGTAACGTTCGTTCATTAAGATTCTATCGGACCCGGGTTACGTAATCCGCGTGTACGCGACCGGTGTCTCTGTGTCAACTGCGGCGAGTCGACATGTTCGCCGGCGGTTATATCACCGCGCGGTTTCGCGGAACACGCGACAGCCGATGTCTTTATTGTGGAAAACACGGCACGCGAGAGATCACAAGGATCACGAACGCCTTTGCGCGATCACGAGAGTGATCGCGGCGATACGCGAGGTTTGCGCAAGTTCGGTTCCCAGCGAGGTTCGGTCGCGGTTTCGCCGATTACAGTGATCCGTTTAGCGTTTGTTAATTAATTTCGGCGCCAGGTGCAGGTACTTCTGCCTGGCGGCGGCGCGCTCTGTTTAATCCGGTCGGACGCAGTTTCTCGTTAGACGAAATTGTAATTAGCGAGTGGATAAGTACGTCGTGAAAGTGAAAATAAACGGGAGCGTGTGTTTCAATTAGGAAAACTCTTAGTGTTTGCAATGGGGAAGAGATAGGTCGGAAATGAAAACATTTAAAAATGAAAAACGATAGGAAAAGATTGAAAAAGATTGAAAACGATTCAGTGTTCCTCCCAGCAAATCGCGAATCTTTAAAAACTACGATTGTTCCGCAAATGAATTTATTTCAATTCGAAGACCAGGATTGACTCTCGTATCAATGTTCTAACCTAAATTAAAATCCAACAAACGAACAGTATGTGTGGAATCGGATGTAATCGCGAATTAACTGTTTACGATTGATTTAGAGTAATTATTTATAGATGTTGAATTTATTTTCTTCGTTATTATTAATTATCCAATGTATGCTGTCAAAACTCGTTTATTTGATTCACTGTCGTAGTAATATATCAGGTCGTTTTCAGCTATGGTCAAATTAAATCACATGTTATAAGTCAGATTAGCTCACTCGGCAAGGTGTAAAGCTGATAGCTGGAAGTTTCCGAGTTCAAATCTTCGTTAGGGTAATTTTTTTCAGAAGATATTTTAGTTGAGCAATGTTTCTATCGTTTGCAATCACAGGATTACGATTAACAAATTGAAATAGAAATACAATTCAAAATCAGCTATCGTATTTAATCGTTTTTCATTTACTGGGTTGTACTTGTAAAAGAAATGTAAGGGGACATCAGTAGTATTGGTAATATTTTGGTTGATATAATGTATGGGATGACGTCATGTGGACCTGAAGAGGAAGAAGAAGATGTTTGCCAAAATCATCCAATTTCGAATGCCCATATCTTTGAAACGGATGAACCAAATTGGAAGAAACTTTGACTTCCTTGACTCAGCTTTTTGCGGGCTACACGATGGCAAAATCTCGAAAAACTTGCTTCAACTGCTTGTGCTTCATTTTTCAATGTCAAAATGAAGCATAAGCATTATTTTTTTCCTTTTTTGCACTTGGCCAGAGACACTACCGTGTCTCTTAACTTGCGGAAACTTTAATCCACATGGACATTAATTTAATACAGGTATAGAGTCAATTTCATAAAACGTGTGTATGAAAATGCACATTGATATGAGATTCAAATATATGTATGTCCTTTCAAATTTGTTGAATGAATAGTTCAAATATACATACATTAGAAATATGTAAAATTGACGTTCTATCCGGGAATATCTGCAATAATATCTATGTATATTTTATAATATGTATGAATATGACATTTTGGGTTTAGTTTGGATACTTTTTGTCACTTCTAATACAGTACCAAAATGTCTTCTTCCAAATGATATTGTTTCTGTTCTAAAATCTCTTTGCTCCTCAACATTTGTTTACTCTTCATAACTTCCCTTTTCCGCGACTTAACTTACATTTCCGTGACGGAAATTAACGGCGATCGAACGATTCCTAACCGTAAACAGGAGCCGCGGATACTAACTGTCCAGCATCCGGCGCGACACACCCCTGTTGTAACTTCCGTCCGGCGATTCGGCGTTTTGCAACGACGATCGTCCTGAATACCTGTACGTCGACGCACTGTTGCCGCGCAGGGCAAAAAAGGTGCGCGATGACGGGTTCAGGGCTGCAATATGGCGGTAATAAATCGCGAATCGCGTGACGCGCCGTGCGGATAAATGGAAACCGTGCATGCTTAAGTAAAACCGGCGCAATGCCTCGGCGATGACGTTCGGTCTGCTTTTTGTCGTCGCCGGCCGGAAAGTCTGCTCTTCATCGGGATCAATGGAACTCGGGCTTTCAATCAACCCGGGTTCGTTTTGTTTTTCTCCACTTTTACCGTCCCGCGAAGAGAGATTGCGCAGACTTTGTCGCGGACCGGCGAAACTGTTTTTCATCCGTCACCCCGGCAGATGGCGATACCGTCGAATCGCATTGGCATCTGCACCGTCAGAGGCAACAATAAGAAATATGTATAGGTAATTTAAGCGTTTGATCGTTTTTGAACTTGGCCTGAACTTTTCAGTTGCTTATATCACATTCTTTGATATATAAATACGTTATAAGAGAATGGACTGGTCTTTATATGACCAGTGACATGTATCAAAACAACCCACAAAACAAACAATTAGAATCAATCATCTGGAAACTAATTGAGGTTAAGTAACACTGAATTACTTTGACAATATGTATAACTTTTATAAGTATCTGACTACAAACAAATAAAAACATTTATACAATATATCTAAGTAATGCGTACTACCAAAAGTATTAGAATTTCGCCATCCTGACAATTTTTTCAGTGAAACATTGTCCACTTAACCTAACATATTCAACGATCTATCTGCTAAAGTCCAGCAAAATTTTTTCTGCG
The DNA here is from genome assembly GCA_022817645.1 of Ceratoteleas bidentatus. NCBI lineage: Eukaryota > Metazoa > Arthropoda > Insecta > Hymenoptera > Scelionidae > Ceratoteleas > Ceratoteleas bidentatus. The sequence continues at coordinate 31,627 of JABFPB010000366.1, forward strand.
CTCGAACATTTAAATGTAACGATCTGGTAGACGTTCGCCGTCGTGTCCGACATTTAAAAAGCGCGCCGGTTACGTTACATCCTGCTGCCCGGCGCGCGTTATTTTATGCAGGACCGCGAGAGGCGTAGCGCATTGTGCGGCGAATATGCGCGCCATCATTATCGCCCACGCATCGACTAACCACGCGAGAGCAATTGAAACCTTTTCGCGCGGGCTCGTGCGTCGACGCATGCGCGAACAATAACACGCTGTGTTTACCGGCGCCCACGTTTCGGGCATGTTTCTGTACGCCGGACCGGACGATCCACCTGTCTGGGTCATTGGGAACGGGTTTACTCCGATGTTAATGGGGCTCGTTCCGTAGGGAAACCCAAGCGCATCGCTATCGTCTGGCAGATAGCACGCCTTTTCGAAACGGATCGGCCTGGATCCACATTTTAGTTGACTGAGCAGTGGACGTCAATTATCGGACTTATTCAAATGTAGCGAAAGATTCCATCTCAACAGTGATAATGTTAGGGAATGTATGGTGGTCAAATGATATAGGGTCTCTACCTACCATTTGGCGTCACTTTCAGCTAAACGAGAACAAAGATGGGCAAGTTGGAACAGAGATTGGAATACCAACACAGTTATGACATCAGATGTATACAAACTCCCTAATTTACAGGAAAGATGAATGTGTCAGTCCAACCAACCGAAATCAATAAATTCTGTTGGTTGGCTTTCCGTTAGGGAACCCTTACAGAACAAACACGTGGATACTACGTGGATTTTTCGAAGATATTTGGGAGACGGAGATTTCTGGGATACATTTTGGAGATTTTACGTGGTATCTTAGTAGGAATGTATGGTGACTTATCCACCTACAACACATCAAGTCATTTTCAGCTAAACGGGAAAGAAGATGGTCAGATTTGTACAAAGATTGGAATCCCTTAATTGTAGTTCGCTGTAGCATTTTTCGGTAAGGGATACCGACCGAATTATGGCAGATCAGATGTACACAAACTCTTTAATTTTACAAGATAAATGTCTGAGTCCAATCAATCGAAATTTCGAGGTATCTTCTGCCAGCAAAGCCCCAAGTCACGTTTAAATTCTCCCGGGACTGATCTGTACGCCGAAAATGTCACATAGACCACGACGTGTCTTGACCTTTGAGTGTTTCGCGCGCGTGGGTACATTGACAAAGAATTCTCACGCAACCCAAGGTGGCAATAAAAATGACGGATGCTAGGGTTGCGCAATCGCGACGATTCCAGTGCGGAGAAAAAGCGCGGGACAATCAATCACGCGGCGCTACTCATTTGCTGTTAATGGCTGGATCGCGCGAATCATTCGTCCCGCCGCACGCGTCCCGCGAGGAATCTGAGCCAGCAGCCAGCATGCAAATTGAGCGAATAGCTGATCCGCCGGGATGAATTCAGGATATGTGGCGACGATAATTGTTTGCAAATAAACTATGTCTTCAGACGAAGTGTTTCCGAGAAGCGATTACTTCGTTTCGTTCAGTCGACGGTTTCATTTGATGCGCAAGTGTTGGCTCGTAGAATGTTGGATAATAAATAGGTGTTTGCTGGCATTAAGTGCACTGCAAAAAAAGTGCGAAAAATAAGTAAATAAATATTCCAGCGACTCATCGGAATGGGAGAAAAAGGGCGATCGTGGGTGCAATTGCCCGTAGGTGTTGCCGACTGACATCCGCTGGGCAGGAGTACTCTTCGGTATTAAAATTGCGCGGTTAATTTCAGTCGGCGAAAGACGCCCGCCTTCGTCGCAAAAACGGTGTGAATTTGCCCGACATTAGCATAAAGCGATGCGGTTTCGGACTATTTATGACGGAACCGCAGTGGGCCGTGATCAATTAGGCGAAGTCCATTTTACGACTGCGCCATAAAATAATCGGCGGCAAAAACGCCCGGATTTATTGGTCTCCCGGTAAACAAGCAAGCCCGGCAAAAAGTGGCGAATAATTCGACTACGAGTGTGCGTTGATTCGCGAAAAAAAGGCGCATCAATCATCACATTTTTACGATGATTTTCATCCTTGAGTGCCGGTGGCGCGGCAAATCGCTGTCCCGGCAACAATGCCGGCCTGTGATTCTCACGTGCCATTGATCGTCGATAATGAGCCGCCACGGACATCGTCAAATAGCGCGAAGCGGTTTTCCTTTTCTCGCCGGACAATGAGCTATGGTAACGACCCCGATAATTTATACGATTAATCGGGTATTTTTAAACCGATTCGAATCGTGTCCGGGGCTCATCGTTTGGAGGAGTTGACAGTTCGTAGCAAAATTGTATGTGGATACAATTTTGTATCCAGATAACAATTGAGTAATGGAAAAGGCTCCTATCATATATAAATTTAAATAAATCTGAACAAAAACAGGGTTAAAGAAAGAGTGCCAAACTTACCCTATTTTCGATAATTTAAAAAACGGATCGATCAATCAAACGTTTTTTTCGGAAGTATAGCCTATATACTGTTATTTAATGGAATATGAACGAAATTCGAATTTTGTTATACGATTGATTTTTATGACTAAGGGCAGATGGAATGCCAACTTAAATGTAATTATTCTACTATTTATGGAGACAGTTTATTAGAATAATTTATAATTTTATTTAACTTGGAAATTATGCGAAAAAATCTAATCGGAAAGAATATAATCGGAATATGAACGAAATACTAAAATATCAACACATTCTGATGAAAATTTTGCATTTTGGTTGCACTACCTCCTAAAACATGTCACAGTTGGGAGTTCTGAGTTTAAAAACGTCCTCCCTATTTAATTTGCGAGCCCACCATTGAACGCTAACAGTATGTATGGTGCAATTTTACTCGTGTAATCTCCATGACAGACATGCAGGAAAGCTACTTATGCAGTTTATGTAAATTTACACAATCAAGTCTAGCATGCCACTGCTTGTGTAATATTACTCTAGTAAACGGTAGCTTTTTGTTGTCACCGACTGTCTGACTGAAATAGGTGAGTGATTTCATACATATTTTCTTCAGGGTAATATTCCAGTACTGATACTGATTCCAGTGCTGATCATGTATTATGTGTCCAACGAACAGTATTTACTTTAGTGTATAAAACTAGGACTATACATATATACTGAGAGAGGTTCTTTTAACTGTTATTACTACTAAAAACGTGACGATACAAAGCTTGTCAATTCTTCAAAATTCCTATAGCTGCCCAAGAATCTCAATAAGAATTTCAATGTTCTCAATACTTAAATATAAAATACGCAAAATTAAAAAAATTTATTCAACTAATTTTTAAGTAATTAATCTTTGCCTATTTAAACACTGGTTGAAATATGAATTGACAGGTTTAGATTGTCAAAGCTATTTATGGTCATCAATAGAACCTATTAGGCATTCTCTATGTCAAACATCACATAGACATTAATTACAAAAAAATAACAAATGTCTTAAAAATAAGACACTTATCTTTTTACTAAACTTACCAAAACCTACATTCGTATCACCTAGCACTACAAAACAAGCTGTTTAGGATTTCAATCACAGCACCTGCCCAGAGTCAAAATTGTATCTTGGACAGACATATTTTTTCACATGAGAAGGAACACCAAAAACGCGTCGACAGTTACGCGAATTTATTGTTGCGTGTGAAGCGACGTTTAAATGTCTGACAAATAATGGGGATCGACGAAAATGAAAATCCGAAGGCAGCAAAAAGGAGCGGGCCGCACGCGGGGATCCGGATAAATATACGCCGAGACACTGAGGCTACAAATTAGGCTGCCGGCAATTGTGATTGATGGAAGCGGGCTTTCTCGGACCCGAGACCGTAGTTTTATGACGGCTGCGGCTTTATAGCCGCGCGTTTCGGGCTGCCTCACAAGACGATCGACAGTTAGCGAAATGCGCGCCCGAAACGCCACAACTTTCGGCCGCTTTATGGAAATGCGAATTGCGCCACAGACCGCAATTAGACGAGAATTCGGCGCGACGGAAAAGTCGTCTCGTTGATGCACCGGGGCATCGCTTTTCAGATGAATGGATGGGATCGATGAGACGAGGAAAATCACGATAGCGAGTAGGCAAGATCAATGTCCATCGTGGAATTCTTCTCGAGGGGCTGCCACGGAATAAAGTTCCTACTATGGTAGGCGTATATACTTAGTCCATTTATAATCGCCGCGAGACTCTCGCATCCGTTTTCATCTTGTTTCGTAGCTCGCAGCGAATGTTTGATTGTCGTGGTAATTGAGGGAACACCTACGGTTATAGGTGAACCGTTCGGTTCTCGGGGGGATTAGAATTTTTAGTCACTTCCTTATGGTAAAACTGAGCGATCGACTTGACACTTTAGTGATCCGAACTCAAAATTGATTTAACTAGGCTTGTCATGTGAGCTTTGGAATTTGCATACATTTCTTCAAATGTTTTCTGTTGTACTGTGTAGAAAATCTAACAAAGTGAGGTTGTTCATTAGTTCATAATGAAAATTGTGAATATTCCTATCTATTGGAACCTATCTCGGATCAGTAGATGGGTTCAGATAGCCATCTACTGTTCCTAGATAGGTTCCAAGATTGGAATTTCTACATGGGTTCCATGAATGAACTTCCAATCATGAAATCTGTCTAGGATTAATGGATCGATATTGATCCTAGATTGACTCCACAATGTTTTTCAGAGTCCAGTTCCTGGTTTCAAGCCAAAAAGTCAAATGGTCACTTGGCAATCCTACATTCAACCTGATCTCCAGGGAACTCTGATGACTGCGAAATTTCGAGTCTAGTGAACAAAAGACAATGCAAAAATCATGACAAGAGAACGAAGACAGGAAGATAGCTGACGCGAACCGCCGGATGATTCAAATCGCGACATTAGACGGCGCGAATTGTAATTCAGCGTCAGCACTACAAGTTAATGAATGGTCTTTGGAGCTTAACCTCGTTAACCGTTTTTCCTCCATAAATCAGGACGTCGTATCCCGTGATTCATCCTCGGTTAATGAAACGTGTAAACGCGTGTTTCAATTGTCCCGTCATTTATGCGGGCTTTTTTATGGCGATCGGCGGTACGTCGATCGCGACTCGTCTAATTTTGTGGGCGTCTAATAGACACAGAATGGCTTCGTTATATGGGAGAATAATGAATATCAAGATGATGCGCAGTACAAATTACGGCTCCTTCCTTACTCATCTGCATGACGCCGCGTCGGCACAAAAATCGCTTCTATCCACACGCACGCAATATCATTGTCCTATAAATGGACATCGTCAAACGGTTTCCTCGTTTTTACGGCCGATCGTTCCCTCCGCATGTCACGTCCAGCCGAACCTCTCGCTGCCGGCGACTTTTGACGCCGGCAGAATTTCGTAACTCGGATTCCGGGCCTAGGATTTCGCATCCCCGGGAACTCGCGTCCATCAAAGTTCACGTGCTGACACCGAAAGGCATCCAGGCACACGGAGAGAAAAGTTGTTTTAATTATTACTATATTATATAGCATTCCGAGGTCGAAGCTTCCTATCTTAGTATTTGGTACATGTATTTCTCATAATTTTCTCGTATTATTTTCAGTTCAAATTACTATATTTTTATAGTAAACAAAAATTCTATTTCTCAAAAAAAAAAAAAAAAAACATTTTCCACACAGAGTCTCGAACTCGCGATCTTGAGGTTTACAGACGGAAACTTCACCTTCACCGCCGACATTCGAAGCATTCGGTCTTTCTTTTGTTTGAATCAGCGCGTCATTTGTTTACAGCCTTATTTGACCTTGCGTAAAAGCAGTTTTTACTAGGAATTTATCGCAATTTACTACAAAATATAGTAGTTTATTCTGTTTTGGAAGCTTCGTCCCCGAATTACTATAAAAAATAGCTCTTTTTGATGCAATTTTTCCCTCCGTGCATTCTTGCGCGAGTAGTCACCCGGCGCCGACTAATCCGCGATGCCGTAAAGAGTTTTAAGGCGCTACCGTGCACGCAACACAACGTGGGTCGTCGACTCGGCTGGCTGTCTCTGCGGTTGGTCAAGCGCGCTTGCGGTTTCAACGGCAGCCGATGACGTTCCGAATTACACGTCCCCGGGTGTCGAAAAATAAATTGCCTCGCTTTTGACACTTGCCAGCGCGCACTTGCCGGCATTCCGCACAATCAGACCGCGGTAATAACAGCGTGTCAGGGCATCGTCGGCGAAAAAAGGCCGCAACTCCGGGCGATTACCTAAGTCTGCGCCGACGGGAACAGATGTTCCCGCTGGCAAACTTTTCGGCTTGGTTTTCGACGTGCTACATGGTTGCCCGCACTTTTAACTTTCGAGTCCGCTGGAATTTATTCGGATTTGTATTAGAATGCGAAAAATGGCCGCATATCGTTGGGCGTCATCGCGAGAAGGGAGATCGAAAGCGCAGCATGATGTATAAATAATTAATGTAGATCCCCAGCCTGGCTAATAGAAGCAGTAAAAGTCAGTTCGAGGAGCGTCTCGGCCGGCGATATCGTAATACACGTAAATCATGGTCTTCTGCGTGTTATGACCAAGCAACGGTGTTGCGGCTCGAGGCTGCTCGGTTGTATCATCGTGATACCGAGTCACGTTTTCGTCCACTGTGGGGTGAGACGCCGTATCACACGCTCAAGGCCTACAGGTTTCGGTTTATGGGGAACGTCGAAAAACGCCGGGATAAAGCACGCGATTCGGCCGAGACAATGCCGTGACTTTCATGGCTTTACGAGCGCAGCCACAATTAAACGCCTGCCAATAATTGCGGCTCATTACACCGCTGAAATACGATCGTCGCGGGCGGCTTTTGACGGGGACAAACGCGCGTCATCCGTCCTGAGGGATCGATCGGGCTGTCATAACGCGAAGGTTCCCATTTTGCGATGTATCGTGGCGTTCTTCGAGATGATGAATCAGCTGGTATTTTGCACTGACTATTTTTATGTGTGGAAAGTGGTCGAAAACTAAAATAGTTTCCATTTAGGGATTCCTCTTTGGTAGAAAAAGATTTCGTTTCGGGACAAAAGGAATTTTTTTTGCTAGACATGGTTTTGAATCGGAAGAAATAGTTTTTACACTGAAAAGAACGGATTTATTTGTTGTAATTAAGTCGCTTTATATCAGAAAGATATTATTTTATTGCTTTATTAAATGCATACATGTCTAGTTGCGCGGAATAAAATATCAATCTAATTAAGCCCTTATTCATTTTAAATAAATAATTTATTATCTACACATGAATTTTACCTAAAAACGAATAAATTCTTTATTTAGGATAAATAAATTTATCTGGATCTACTAAACAATTTTTCTGAATGTAAGATTGATAACAATTCGAAACCCCAGAAGAATAACATCGTAACTCATATGTCACTTTCCTACTTTGTAACCTATGATAAGTTTCCCCACTTTTTCAATAACAATACTGGTGTTTGATTTTTTTTAAATATTGGTTTTACTTAAAAATTCAGTTACGATGTTATTTTTTTAAGGTGTCGAATTAGTTAAATTCGGAATGTAACTGTATTCTATCAAACTTCGACCATATTATAAATCAATTTGGGATGAATGTGTAAACAATATTTTTGAAGTTATTTACACATTATTTCCAGGGCTCTCGCCCAATCGGATTCGCATTAAACGGAATTACGAAATGATAATCGTGGCCTCGCGCCAACGCCGAAAACCCGACAATCCCCACTTAACGATGTGTTCGCACGGAATCGGCGCTTTTATATCCCACGTTGTCGCCGATTTGTAATTCGCTGGCACCTGATGCGCGCCGTGTAAATAAGCATTGTGCGCGAAATTGACGAGACGTGAATCCGAAATTAAACGACGCATTCGTCTTCGCAGCTTGCTGCCCGGTGTCCGGCTTGATAAATGCTTTCATTGCCTCGAAGGCGCCAAGGTCGAAGGAGTTGTCGCGCGAAAATTTAATTTCGGATACAAGCTACGGGTCTTCGGACTTATGTCTTAGGGACTGGTTTCGTCTGTGGGATCGTTGGATGCCCGGTGGGTCGGATAATGACTTCATTTCTCTCGACAACAGGTCGTTATTCAATAACGGATCTTCGCCCGACAGAAAGAAGTGTCGCGAACATGGTGTTCTTGCTCGCCACCATTGTACTGGCAATAAATTAGCGGCTGCGTGGTTTAATGATCGGATCACTTCGCTCGGCTGTCTCTTTTGATAATTTGCCGGCGCCGTCTTATGGCTCCGTCTTATTCGTCGCGCTCCACCTTGCTCGAGAATTTGCTCGCGGACCTGAATCTGCATACAATGCGCGTCAACCGTGAGTACTGCTTCGCGCAGTATGACACTGCACTCGTCCGAAGTGCTGTGTCAAGCTGCAAACGAGTCTTTGCGGTCTCTGACAGTTTGCAATGACGCAGAGGTATCTGGGTGTAGTTTTCGAATGACAAATTCACAGGTTCATCATTTTAGAGATGTGTAAGGTATTCTAAAAATGACACGAGTTCAGTGTGCTAAGAGGTTTCGTTGAGATGGTTGAGTAATAGTTTGAAGAGGATGAAGTATACGTGATGGGAAGAAGGACTGAACTGGGATGAAATTAGAAAATGTTGGAAAGAGTATTGTGCGTTGTTAAATACTTTGGATTTTCAGTTTGTGAAAATTGTAGTGGGATTGTGAATTCATTACGATTTCGTTTGTCGTAGATTCAGTATACTTTTTGTATGAACAAAAGATGAATTGAGTTTGCGGACAATGTGAATAAAAAAGTATGACTCATAACATGTTCTCTGTTGTTACTTGGGAACGATCATCACTGGTGAGTTATATCTAAACTTATATATGAAACTTTTGCACATCTGAGATGTTGGCTTAAGATGACGCCATAGGCTGAGCAAGCTAAATTACGAGGAGAAAAATATATATTGCAATCCATAACAATATTATGTAATGTTTATTAGATTTTCCTTTTTAACTTTTAGAGGACGAGGCATTTTTTGGCTACTTTTTATATTAGATGATAGAACTTTTTAGTAATCATCAAAGGAATGATCGACGAAAAAAAACTATTTTGACAGCTGTCAGCTGTCATTATCGCTATTAATATGAAAAAATTCTATTTTTAGGTGAAACCAAGCTTTGCATAAAAGTTTTTATGGTCACTGAATTCATTTTTATATCAAAAATGAATGTTGACAAATAACAGCTGTCATCTGTTAAGATGCACTTTTGACAAGAAAAATGAACTCAGTGATCTCAAAAACCTTTATACCGACCTTGATTCCATCTAAAAACTCAATTTTTATTTTATTGACAGCGCTATTGACACCTGACATGAGTCAGACCCTAGTAAAAATGAAACATATACGGCCCATATATGAAATGACAAAATCATATATGGCGATATACGGAATATTTGGAAACATATATGTTTTGTCGCTTATTCCATATATGTCATATATCCTCATACATGGTGTCAGTATTTCCATATATGATATTTTTAATTTTCAGAAATCCTACATTTTAATTTTCTGAAAACTTAAAACTTATCATATATGGAACTACTGAAACAATATATGCAAATACAAGACATATATGGAAATAAGTGACAAAACATACATGGTCCGTATATGGCCAAATATGTTTTATATTTGGCCGTATATGGCCGTATATGTTTCCAACCATTCCATATATCGCCATATATGATTTTGTCATTTCATATATGTTACTTTTCAGTGTTCAAATAAATCCCATAAATTCACAAATCAGTGCAAATCAGGGAAGATTAACATTTGCATGATGTTAAAATGACTTTTCTCTTCATGACTCTTTGTTTACATTTATACATTTTTTCGATGTTCGCGCGTAATCCAAAAGGTGTAAAGTTAGTAATGCGACGGAAGAATCCCTCTACATCTTTCACTGTGCTATTTTAACACTTTTTTAAATTACTTTT